>MU855796.1:0-23479 GCA_033296695.1 Staphylotrichum tortipilum
CCCACCACCGCGGCGCACCTGTCTGCGGCCAGACGTCGCCAAAGGCCTCGATGAATATTTCTTCCCCGTGCCAGTGCTTTGACGCCTCGGCGAGCTCCTGCCATGCCCGGCCGGCCTCGACAGTGCCGCAAGGGTCGTCCTCCCGGATTTTCACATCCGCCGGCGTGCCACTGCCGGTGCCAGTGCCATCGCCACTCCTTCTTGGCCGCTCACAGATCCACGACCGGCCGAGCCATCTCAGGAGGTAATGGAACCGCTGATCACCACCGTACGGGCTCCAGCGATGCCGGCCCGCCGTGTGCTCCGGCTCCAGCCGAAGGTGCTGGAGGCGGCCGCTGCCGCCGGGAGAGACGAGATCGAAGATGCTGCGCGCAAGGGCGGCGTCGAAGGCGGCATCCGCGAAGGCTCGGCTGAGATCGGCCCGGGGGACCTCCTCTGTTTCGTAGCTGAAGCTACCATCATCCTCCAGCACTTCCTTGCTGATGTACATGGTGTACCGGAGCGTCAGGGACAGGCGCCGGAGGCGCGGGAGAGCGCCCAGCGCGCGGTAGACGCCACATTCACGGGCGTCGCCTCGCGTCCGGTCCATGCGGAGCTCGAGGAACTCGACATTCGGACACGCCTCGGCGAGCCGAGCAGCCACGGCGGGGGTCAGAGCGAAGGGCGGCGGGGGGCTGTTGCCGCTTCACTCGCCGTTACCAGGGCAATCCCTGTTGGTTTCTTTTCCTCTGCTTATTGATATGCTTAAGTTCAGCGGGTCTTCCTACCTGATCCGAGGTCAACCTTGAGATGGGGGGGTTTAACGGCCGGGAACCCGCGGCACGCCCTGGGCGAGGTGTAAACTACTACGCTCGGGGTGACAGCGAGCCCGCCACTGGTTTTCGGGGCCTGCGGTAGCCGCAGGTCCCCAACACAAGCCCGGGGGCTTGATGGTTGAAGTCCTCCTATTCGTATCTATCACCATAGTCCGTAGACTGGAGTAAAGAGAGACGGCGGAGCGATTGGCCATGCTGGTCTAGCAAGGTGTTGAACAAGGCCTCGTTGATGTGACCGTACAGGCACAGGCTTTGCAGCGAGTTCGGGTTGAGGGTTGTGAGTAGCTGGCTTACGGCGGGAGCGCCATAGGAATCGACGGACAGAGTCAGATCCCTGAGAGACACTAGCCGGGCGGCGACGTCTACCCATGCCGCGTCCCAGCCCAGTTTCAAGTGGGCAAGCTTGGACAAGTCGATACGCGCGGCCCAGCCGCCGCTTCCTACGTTTCTGAAACATAGGCTTCGTGGGCTTCCGGCCTGGGCGTTGGGGGAGAAAATATTGTTCGGAGCGGCAGGCGGCCTGCCGAGGAGGAGAGTTTGCCGGAGGTCGATGGTGTCGCTGGGCTGACTGCTGGACAACCAAACGTGCTGTAGGTTGGGCGCCGCACCGGCGGCTATGCCTAGAAGAGCTTCCCAGGCGTAGTTGAGCCTGCCGTCATCCTCGTAAGTTCGTACTCTGGCGACGATACTAGAGAGGGCCGGTGATGTCGCGAGCGCGTAGTCGTCCGGGTCAACATCAACAACCTGGGGATTATAGCCGCTGCGAGACACCACGACACTGTCCAGCCAGAAGCCGTGCATGTGGAGGCGGCAGGCGCCCGCGGCATGCACAGCCGTGAGGACGGGCTGGGGCATATTGCGGAAACCCCAGACCAGATCCTTCAGAGCCGGCAGCCGGCCGATGAAGCGGGCGAGGGCCAGCCAGGGCTCGTCTGTGGTCGACTTGAGTTTAGATGGGTGGCCGCTGAGTCCCAAGCCCGGCGGCGGGCGGCAGAACCGGGGCATGGCCAGACGCCAGAGCCTGACGCGGCGCCGCTCCCACTCGTCGTCGTCGTCCTCCTCCTCATCTGGCTCCGGCCTGACAATCTTGAGCCTCTGCACATAGCGGTAGCGGCCGCCGCCGCCGCCGCGGTCGAGCATGTCGGCGCACCGCTCCAGGGCACGCAACAGCTCGTCGGCCGTGGCCACCGTCATGCGCACCTGGCAAAACCGCCTGCTCGCGGAGGCGGCGCAGCATTGCCTGCTAGTCAGCGAGAAGGCATGTAGGTCGCTGCGCCTCCCACAGCGGGAGACATGGTCGTCGTCGTCGTCGTCGTCGTCGAGGTAGTCGCATATGAGGCTCCGGGCGAGCCACGGGAGCGTGTCGAGCTTGGCCGGCATTGCTTGTTGACTGGGATTGTGGAACAACATAACAAGAAAAAGCTGCTGGTCGAAATCCAGAGTCGAGTCGTTGTTGAGGAGACGGATCCACGGTTTGAATCAATCAGTTGGCCATGGGATGGGATAACTATCAACCCCCCCACGCCGCCCCCGCTTTGACCCTTCAGCCACCTTCATGGGCAGGTCAGCTGCCTTGCCTTGAACAGGCTAATAAGAGGACAGAAGCTATGATTCCAGCCATGGAATAATCAGGTTGCACAAGGGGAGTCGAGTTGTTACAACAAGTCTAGACAGGTACTGTCACAACATGTACTTGTGAAATGGGGGCTGAATCGAAGAGGCTGCTTGGAACGGCATTCAAAAGTGCTGATTGATTGAGTCAGAAGCCCAAACGCGATTCCAAGACATGTCTCCGTCTGGGCACACAAAGGAGAATCCTCCCACGGCCGGAGCGGCGAGGCCGTGGTCGTGTTGAAGCAAGTTGATATTGCGGATGAGCTTGGTGGTGTCAAACTTGGTTGTCCCCTGAAAAAGAGGTTGAGGGGTTGAGCTCCCTTAAGTACAAAAGCTGGCTTACAGCCATGGAATGCAACAGAAAAACGAAAAATCCAGCTCCGCTTGATCTGTCCATAGAACCACGGTGCGAGGGCATCTCCCTGAACCACACTTGATCTGCCTGCAGGACAACGATGCGAGGGAATCTCCCTGAACCAATAATACAAGGTAGCGAGTTTCTCGCTGCTCGAGAAACAAAGATCAACTAACTGAGGTTCAACATTATCTCTCGGCACACTGAATTCACCTGGTGGTGACTGGTAGCGATCCGAGTAGGACTCAACTGCAACTCAACACCACCGCACCCATTCTTTTCAAGAGCCGAAAACAATACCTATATTACTCGAAGCAACAGCCCCAAAGAAGGAATACCATGCCCCCGCTATCCCATGCAGCACAATATCAAAACACCAAAGAACAAACAACCCAGCGGAGGCCAGCCGGTTCCATCATGATCCGTTCCGATCCAGAGTCAGAAAAATACAAAATCAACAGCTGCCCCCTCTACCCAGACCGAGACCAGACCGTCCGTCCTATGCCAGCCAACGCCAGTTGTGTGAGTATATAGATGCCGTGTCCTGCGTGCCCCGCGGAAAAAATATAAAACGGAAAAGGAGAGAGAAAACCAAGGAGTGATTATACGTCCGATGCAACGGAACGCAGCCAAACAACGTCCAGCCCGATGATGGGGCGGCAGAACCAAACTCATCCAACCATCAACAAAACTAAGTCCTCACCCTCCTAACCCCTGACACCCCCCTCTTCGCCCCCGCCGCCCCCGAACCCGGCACACTAACCTCCCGTCTCGTCACCTCCCGCCCTCTCTCCCCGCCACCACTAACCTTCCTCCCACCCATCACACTCCCCGGCCTACTCTGCCCCCCACTGACCTTCCTCCCCTCACCCTCCTTCCCTTCCTTCGCCCCGCCCGAACTCCTCGCCGAGGCCGCCCCCGTCGCACCCCCCGACGAAGTCGCCGCTGTAGTCCCCCCACTCCCCACCCGCCCCACACTCCTCGCCCTACCCCTCCGCTCCCTAATCTGCGCCAGCGCCTCCTCCCGCGTCATGGTCGGCGTCAGGGCGGGGTTGCTCGCGTCGAAGCTGGGCTTGTCGGGGTCATCGGTGGTCTCGCCGTTGCGTGAGGGGGTGCGTTGCTGCTGCAGCAGGCGCTGGGCGAGGGTGGGCGGGTCGGTGGCGGTGGGTTCGGGGCGGAGGGGGATTTTGGTGGTGATTGTTGTTGTTGTGACTGTTGTTGTTGAGGGAGGGGATTCGGGGTGGGGGGTGATGGTGTCCGGGTTGGGGTGGGAGGAGTCGTCATCCTCTTCGGTGGGGATGGTGTCGGGGTTGGGGCCGGGGGTGGTTGGGATGTTGAACACCGGGGTCGGGTCCTGGCGGTGCGGGGCGTCGAGGAGAGAGAGGAGCGAGGTCCGCTCCTTGGACATCATGGCAAAGTCGGGGGGCTCGACGGACGGGGTCCGGCGGTACATGGGGTCGCTGTCGGTCGGGGTGATGGGGGCGCTGAGGGCAGACTCCGTGGGGGACTGGAGTGCCGTTGCCGCGCCCGCCGCCGTCAGCGCGTCCGCCTCGGCCTGCGATACGGTCCGGAAGATACCCTCGGCGGGCAAAAAGATGGTGCTGCGCCGCGGCTCCCTCTCGCCACGCAGGAGGTCTGTCTTGGAGCGGCGGGGTGCAGATCTCGGGGCTTCCGCCGAGACGCGACGACTCTCGCTAAGAATCATCTCGTCGCTGGCGTCCGTGATCATGTCGCTGGTGCGCTTGCGGCGCGAACTGGACCGGCTGCTGGCGCTGGCGCTTGCGCGCAGTGACTTGGCCGCGGAGCAGGCCTTGAGCTGGCACTCGGCCTCGAGGAAGTCGACTTGGTCCAGGGCGCGGTCGGCGCGCTGCTTCTCCCACTCCCACATCATCCTCAGCGTGTTGATCTCAGCGTCGTCGGTCTCTGACGATACGCGAGGGCGTTTCCGCGGGCCATCCTCGTCGGTGCGGTCGGCGAGGGCGGCGTCCCGAGCGGCGAGGCGCCTGAATTCGGCGTCATTCTTGGCGAGCGTCTTGAGGGCGTCGAGCTCCTGCGCCAGTATGTTGGCGCGTGCCTGGGCTTGGGCAAGCTCTTCCTGGAGGCCAGCCATGTTGCATTGGGCGTTGAACGCGTCTTGCTCGGAAGTCTTGATGCGGTCGCGCTCGGCCTGTAGTTCCTCCTCGGCGGCCTTTTGGGCCATGCGGCAGGACTTGAGTTCTTCCTGGGCCTTGACGAGCTCGCTTTGGGCCTTGAATGTGTCCTTGCGCGCGCGGCGGATCTCTTTCTCCCAAAGCTGCTTGGTGTGGAGGTGTGTTTCTTTAGCGCGCTCATAGTTGTCCGTCACGGCATCCAGCCGTTCGCGAACCATCCTCTCCCTGTCCTGCTCATTGTCAGCCTGGTGTATTCCAAAATGCCGCGTGATAGTGACGTACCATGACGGTCTCGAGACGCTCCCCGACCCTCCTTTCCCGGTCCTTGCCATCGTCGACCAGCTTCTTCATCATCTTCATCTCGTCGCGGCAGCGGCGGACTTCGGCCTCGGCCTCCTCGCGGCCGAGGACGGCGCGCTTGAGGGCGGCCTCGGCGGTCTTGCGCTCGTGCTGCTTGGACTGCATGGCCATGGTGTTGAACTGGGTGATCTTTTCGTGGACGGAGCTGTCGCGGTGGGAGGCGCTATCGGCGAAGCGGTTCTGGGCGGAGGCGAAGAGGGCCGAGTCGCGCTGAGCGTTGTGGGAGACGGGCTGGAGGGGCTGGCCGCCGCCGGCGGGGCTCGACGGTAGCGACATCATCGAGCGGGGGTGGTGTGTGTTATTGCTGGGTCATGCAAGTCTGTCTGGTCGTCGCTTGTTGGGAAGCGGGGCGTAAGTCTGTCTCTTCCGACGGCGGATGGGCGGATGGCAGACACGCAATTGCTGGTGTTTGGAGAGTGGGCCGAGTCCGGTGGAAGTCGAGCACAGCCGAAGAGTGCGTGCCTTGTAGGAGCAAAAACTGTCCCGTAGGTTGTCCGATGAGCGTGCTATGGTGTGGGCGATGCCGTGTGCCTGGTAAGTGGTTGAGCTGATATTTTCCCTGTTATTGTCCCGGGTTGTGTCGTTGAGTCGGTGGGTGCGCGTGGTGGTGGTGTTGGTGCGACAAGTGGTGGGCAGGTGGGCGAAGGTTTAATTTGGCGATGACGGTCACTAATATTTACCGCCCCATGTCTCTTCCTCCGCAGCCAATGCAAGCGAGCTCCTGTGACCGGGGTTCAGTTGCTATGGGCGACGAGACTGAGCGTGTGGGGGGTGGGGCAGCCGCGCCGGATGCAGGCGACGCGACCCAATCAGCGACTCGCTTGGTCGGAGTCCGACAAGGCCACTTCGACGCCTTGAAGCTCTCCAAATCGTCCAATTCCCATCCAGCGTTCACCCAAAGTCGCAGCCTTGCATGACTACCCGGTTCAGCCGCCGCGGACGATCTGGCTACTTCGGACCTGTGTAACACCCCGTGCCGTCTTATCACTTGTCCTATGGGCACTTGACTTCTGCGCCCTCGAGTCAATTTGCTTTGCTGTTTACACAACTATCGTTCAGTGTTGTGCTCTCTGAATCCATCAACAATGACCGACTCCGAGTCCTCCGTCCGCCGGCGCAAGCCCGACCCGGCAGCGGACACGCCCGACGTCGCCGAGCCCGAGGATGACAAGCCCAAAGACAAGGCCCCCAAGAAGACCAAGAAGAAGTCCAAAAAGGCCCGCCTGGACGAGGACGACTACCCCCGCAGCGCCCTCCTCCTCGACATTGTCCGCGTCGCCACCTTCCTCTTCCTCGCCTCCTGCGGCCTGAGCTACCTCGTCTCCAGCGGCGAGAGCTTCTTCTGGGGCATGTCCAACCCGCCCAAATACCTCAAGGCGTCCTGGTGGTCGAAGCAATTGGTACCCCTCCCTTTCCCACTCCCACTCCCCTTTACTCCCCCCCCGCTAACCCTTCCCCCTTCCTTCACCCAGACCGGCCCTCTCTACCTCACCCCCTCCGAACTCGCCACGTTCGACGGCACCGACGCCACCAAGCCGCTCTACCTCGCAATCAATGGCTCCATCTACGACGTGTCCTCCAACCGCCGCACCTACGGCCCGGGCGGCTCCTACCAGTACTTTGCGGGGTGCGACGCCGCCCGCGCGTTTGTCACTGGCTGCTTCGCCGAGGACCGCACGCCCGACATGCGCGGCGTGGCCGACATGTTCTTGCCGATCGACGACCCCGCGATTGATAGGCATTGGTCGGCGGCTGAGATGGCCGAGATGAAGAAGAGCGAGCAGGAGGAGGCGGATAGGAAGGTGCAGGAGGGGTTGGCACATTGGGTGAATTTCTTCAAGAATAGCCCCAAGTATGAGTTTGTCGGGTATGTGAAGCGACCCGTGGGGTGGCCGGGGACGGAGCCGGTTAGGAAGCTGTGTGATGCGGCGGTGAAGGGGCGGAAGAAGAGGACTGTGCCGGAGGGGAAGTGAGGATGAGGGCGGGGTGGAATAGAGATTCTATTTTTCTTTTTTGGACTTTAGTCGGTTAAAATGACGCTCTGGATTTCTTCATACTGTTGTGGATGGTATATTTCCGTTGCTACACTGTTGCCACACCATCGACTGGTTTCACACCCTGGTACCACCTTGACCCAGGTCCCGGTCCCGGCACACCCAAGTATCCCATCTTTACAAAAACACAATCAAAGTCAAATCAAGGCACACTCAAGTATCACATCTTGACCGAGGCACAATCCAAGTCCAAAAACACACACCCAACTTCATTGCAGTATGTAACAACATCACGCATACATGTACAATCGTCGTCAAGAAATAAAACCAACAGCAAACGCCCGCCTTCCAACTTCACATCAAAAAGGTATCCTCGAGCCAGCCGTCGTAACCCATCACCACAAGGGGGGGCATCCCCACCTCCCCCCTACATTACCACCCCCATTGGAAATACACCCCCACTACCCCCAACAATCCCCAATTGATATTTAAAGGAACAGCGCCGCCGCACCAGCCACAACAAGCGCGACCGCTCCGGGGGCAGCCAACGCACCCGCGGCGCTGGCGCCAGTGGGCGACGACGCGCCGCTGCCCGTGCCGGTGCTGCTGCCGGAGCCGGAACCGGAGCCCGGGTTGTTGGTGGAGCCGGTGGTGCCGCCCGCGCCGGCGGCGCCGCCGGGGACGAGGGTCTGGGCCTGGGCGGCGGAGGTCTTGTATTTCTCGAGGGTGCGGTTGGGGTTGGAACTAACTCTGTTAGCACATGGGAATGGACTGGGGTAGGGGATGAACAGGGGGTGCTTACGGCTCGTTGATGACCATGACCATGCCGTTCTCGCAGTGCTTGCCCTGGGCGCAGTACAGCCAGAGCGGGTTGGTGTTGTTGATCTGGATGGTGTAGGTGGGGATCATGCCCTGGGCGGCGGAGGCGGCGGCGGGGAGGAAGCCCGAGTGGAAGCCGGTCGCGTTGCTGTGCATGCCGATGGGCTGGCACGGCTGGTCAAACGTCGACTGCGTCACCGTGTGGTTGCCCGCGTGGAACTGGAACTGCACGAACTCGCCCGCCTGCGCGACCAGCTTGTTGGGCGAGTAGGTCAGGCTGCCGTTCTGGGCGACGGTGACGACCCAAGTTTTTTGGGCTGCGGGAGGGGGTTAGTTGATGTCTTGATGAGCCCTTCGTGGGGGTGGAGGTACATACCGGAAGCCAGGCCCGCGAGGGCGGCGAGGACGATTGATGTGAGCTGCATGTTGCTGATGTTGCTGAGTGAAAGACTCGAAGTGTGTGTCTGGTAGGAAAAAAAGCGAAGGGTCGGCTCGTCGAAAGAGTGACTGCGGGTATAATATCGAAAGCGACTGGCGCTGTGCAACAAAACAGTAGACAGGGCTAGCCTGTGTGTCGAAGATTAAACAAGAGGTTGACGGCAACCGAAAAGGAAGAGAAGGGAAAGAGAACAGGAAAGGGAGGGAACCCTGAGCAGATGACTATGAGTGGGCTGATGGGGGAAAGGGAAAAGGGAACAACAGCAGGCCTGAAGATCCGGGCACGGCATGAATTATAGAGTTTCCGGGCGCCCCTCGGGAAAGTGAAGGATCGCCCCCGTGGTGCAGTGCGGCCATGTCGGCCATGTCGGGGGCGTTGAACGGGGGAGGGAAGGGGGTCGCAGCGTGTGCAGGGGGCCCGGGGTCAGGTCTGAGGTTTTTGAAACATCACGATGTTTGGACCACGGCTCGGGCGTCAAGTAGCAGCCACGAGGCGAGCTGCGGCGAATCACGACCCAGAGCCCATACAGCGAAGGGGAAACAAAGCTGACGGAGCTCTCCTGTTTGGCCTTGGGTTTGCCAGGGGGGACGCTGTCGCGGCGCTCTCTTGAGTCGTGGCCGTCCTGGATCTTGCCCGGATCCGGATGGCGAAACAGTGTTCGGGCGCTGCGACTGTGCGCTAGGTACAACACGCACGCGCGCGCGGTGATGGGCGGCCAAGGCGACGAGGGCTGCCGCATAGAGCAGCAGTATTTCGGATGGAACGGTGCCTGGTTGGCGGCCTCATGGTCGCAGCTACACTGCTCCTGTTCTTGTGAGTGTTGACGTTGTTGACTGGAACCCAACATCATCGAACAGCATCGCGACGCAGAAAATAGAACTCCGCAGCGCTACTTAGCGCGCTGGGCAACGGAAGCGCCGGGTGCCGGATGACATGGCATTATGTTCGTCCAGTCCCAGCGAAGGCCTGGCAGATGGCCATCGTCAACTGTGACCGCCGTCGTGGGCCTCCACGATGCGGCCGCGGCGATGGGCTGGTCGTTGGGGTCGACAGAGCCCCAAGTTCCCAGGCCCAGGATGAGATTGGTGCGCGTCACCGGCGAGAGCTGCAGCCGAAAAAGAAGGTTTGCGGCACAGGCCAGCCTCATCCGCAGGGTCCCACACTTGGGTCTGTTTCGCTGTGGGGAGTGGCCTGCTCAGGGTGCTCAGGTGGGTCCCCACCACCCCAGCCCCGCAGGGCGCTGCCAGGGGTCGCCTGGGGTTCTGACGCTTTTCAAACGTCTCCCAGTTTCAGACTCGCCACCCGAGCGCTTCGGCCGCCGGGCTCGTCTGCGTACCGAGGGCGCCTCTTTTTCGACGGACGCTTTCGGCTTGCAGTCCGCGCGGCGGCGCATTTGGATTGGGACCGCGGTGTCGATGACTCTTTTGGCCCAAGAGCTGCCGTTTTGCGCAGCACGCGCCTTGACGCGCTGATGGCTGTGGTGTCTCCCAGTGCAGCTCCGAGTGCAGCTCTTCGAGACATGAGAAGCACGAGTCGACCACGCTGTTGGTAGCCGGAGGGCGGGAGGATGGCGATACTTATCTCACTGCATCCGTGCCAGACTCACTGTCGCCCCCAACGACCGACAGGCCTGGACTGCACTTCCTGGTGTTCTTGGAGATCCTCTTGCCATGCACTCGCCCGATACGCAGGCTGGTCCCTGACGGGATCTCGTCATCGAACATGACCGTGTGGTGACGGCCTGGGGGTTCGCTAGCAGAGGAGTTGAGTTGACACCGCGCTGGGGTGTGTTTATTGCGAGATACCCGTCTTGGCGAGCTCTTGCTCGAGACTGGATGATGGAAACAAGACCGAAGTCTCGAGCCAGAGACGAGCTGAAAACGCAGATGGCATTGGGGAATAATCTTGGGTATCGTTGAGTAAAGCTGCTAGCAAGAACAACAAAACCGGCTGCTGAACGGGCACATTGCTGCTCCTAATCCCAGGCAACCGCACCCTCGTCCCGTGAGACAGCACCTTCGCCGTCTGTGAATAGACAGGCCCGGGGTTCCCGTTTGAGGCTGTATTTGGGCCCCCGTCCCAGTGATCGTCGGGGACAGGAGCGGTATGTTTGCCAAGAGAAGTCGACGTCTGACCCGCGCCCTGCCCAAGGCGATCATCCACCCCGTCGGGTGCTCTCTCCTTGCCCATTATTGGGGCAGAGCGCCAGACATCTGTGCTCGGGTCCGAAAGTTGCTTGATAACGTTGGTTGGCTGGTGGGATTGAATGGGAGACGCGAACTGTACGTCGAACGGTGAGAGTCTTCCAGGTGATGGCAAAATTGCGTCGAGGTGTTGTGATCACATGTGGTTGTCGGCACAGCTGAGTTGCTCGCCAAGGTGCTGGCCGTTGTATGGATATTCCTCCTTCGAAGCTTGCGCTGCCATCGTATTTTGTGTATGCTTGTCGTTGGCCAGTGGCCTCCGCGCCTCACAGGTCCATCAACAACTGCGGCGCAATCTTCTCGAGATCCTCAACCTAAGTTTGCACTTTGTCAGCGTCAACCCATCAAGCACCCCAGCCCCCAAGAGAGAGAGCCAACCACCAACAACCCTCCAAGGCCAAACCGCCCAGGAACCAACCACCAGACGACAAGATAGAAACATCGAGGGGAAAAAGAAAAGGGTAGAGAAAAGCTCACCTCCAAAAACCCTCCCTCTCTCTCCACCGCCGCCCTTGCAATTGCCTCCCTCACAAAAACATCCACATACCTCTCCACCGCCGCATTCGCATCCCTCGTGATCCGCGTCCCCTCCCTCTCAAAGAACTCATACAGAATCCTCGTCAGCAACTCTCCCGGTATCTTCTCCCGTTCCTCGTCGCCCTCGTTATCCTCCTCGCTGTCATCCCCACCCCCGCCCCGGGTTTCATCAGCAGCCTCAACCTCCATCTCCAGCTCGTCCTCTCCCAGTGTGCGATCCTCCTCCTCATCCCCTTCCTGGGCAGCATCATCTTCATCCTCCCGCCCCCGCACTTGCCGTGCGTGACCGCGCCCGCGTCCCCCCCCCCCCCCCCTCCCCCCCGACCCCGTCGAAGCACGATTAGTTCCCGCTGCAGATCCGGCAGACGCTCTCCCTCTGCCTCTCCCACCACCCCGTCCGCCTCGGGCAGCACCGGATGCCGTTGATGTCGACGTTTTCGGTGGCATGGCCGGCAGGCAACAGGTAAACAGCTGATGCTTGGTCGTTAAAAGTCAGTTAGTTGGGATGGAAGCCCGTGCTTTTCACGAGGCTCAAATGCCGAGAAACCAAGGCAGGTACGGAGTGGTTTGCGCGGCGCTTGGTCGATATGGGTTAGTTGGACTTGGAGGTTGCTTGGACAAAACTTGGAGGGGTTCAAAAGACGCGACGCGACTTGGGCCAATTAATTACGTAAACAATTGGGCAAACCACCCCCATTCCTCCTCCACAATCTCGACTTTCATCTCATCTCATCTCACATGCGGATTGGTCGACGCATTCATCTTGACTAGGAAATCACCGTTGAATTGGCCAGAACTAATGGGATCTATGAGTCGCATGCAACAAAAGGAAACTCCCACGCGAAGCAACGGCGACCCCACGCAAGATGGTAGCAAGGAATACACCGGGAATGGCTCAAGAGTATAAATTACAGCGGGTGACCGGCCCATCCGCGTCCCAGTAAACGCCAGACATGCCCAGTTTTTTTGCCCCGCAATACCCAACGTCCAGAAGCATTTGCTGCCTGCCACGAAGGATCCCCCGTCTCCCAACCTTACGCCCCCCAACCCCGTTCATCCCCCAGCCTGGCCAGCTGCCCCAGCTGTGATTTGCCCCCGACTGTTTCCATCATCGGGGATGTTGTACAGTGGTTGAGGCAATTTAGCCGGAGCCGCCCTTGAAGGCCTTGCCGAAGAGCAGGACCTGGAGCTGGTCGTAGATCGAGAGCACACCAGCGCCGGCAACACCACGGAGGATGTTGGCACCGGCACCCTTGAAGAGGGACTTGGTGCCCTCCTTGGCAACGATCTGCTGGAAAGCATCGAACGAGCTCTTGTACTTGACGGCCTCGCCAGAGGTCATCATCATGCGGCGACGGACGGTGTCAAGAGGGTACGAGGCGATACCGGCACCAGTGGTGACGCACCAGCCGAGGAGGAACGAGGCGAGGAAGTTGTTGGCGAGGTTGCCGACAAGGACGACGGGCTTGATCGAGTCGTACATGCCGAAGTACAGACCACGGTAGACGACGATACCGGCGACGGAGGGACCGAAGCCACGGTACAGACCGGCAATACCGTCGGAGGCGAGGGTCTTGCGGTAGACGTCGACGAGGCCGTTGAACTGGCGATCACCGCCACCCTTGGCCGACTTGGCGTCGTTGGCCAGACGGGTACGCGCGTAGTCGAGCGAGTACACGAAGAGGAGCGAGGTGGCACCGGCAGCCTGTGTACTTGTTAGACACTGAGGAGTCCCGAAGGCTCGAGTCGAGGTCAACTTACACCACCCGAGGCCAGGTTACCAGCCATCCACTTGGCGTAGCCATCGCGGTCCTTCTTGTAGCCGAACATGGCCTTGAACTTGTCACGGAAGGCAAAGTTCAGAGCCTGGGTAGGGAAGTAACGGATGACGTTGGCAGTGTTGCCACGCCACAGAGCCATCAGACCCTCATCGGCGGTGGTGCGACGGAAGCAGTCGACGATGCCATTGTAGCGGCGGTCCAGGCGGCCAGCCTTGATCATCTCATCCTGGGAGGGGGTCAGCATACCGCTCAATTGCGTGCTCCCGCGCGGCAGTATGCACGTGACATTGGGTGCACGGCGCGGCGCGTCGGTCGCGGATGCGGCTGTTCGAAGCCAACGGCGGTGGCACATACCTGGTTCTGGACGAGGAGCTTGATGCGCTCAATGGGGGCAGCGGCGGTCTTCGAGACGGCGGCAGAAACACCACCCACTATCGGAGGGGTCAGCAAATGTGTTAGGTTGGGGCCAACTGCGGCGCAGTCGGCTTGGGGTGTGCTCGCGATGCCTGTCGGAGGAGCCGACATGACGAGGGATCGCGCGGGATTGACATACTCAGGAAGTCGACCACGAAGGACTGTGAATGAGTTGGTTAGCCGGATGCCCCTCATGGTGTTGAATTTCTATTGGAAAATTCCCGCTCCCCCGCCGCTCCCCCGCTGCTGACCGCCAACGCTGCCCAGTACAGCACCCGACCGCCACTCTTCGCAGAAACCATCGACAGGCGGTGCCCGGGCCAATTGGTGACTGCGATCGAGAAGACAAGGCGTGTCCCAGACAGGCTGCAAACGGCGCGCGATGGGGACGAGCGAGCGATTTTCCAAGAAGATGGTAGGAGACGGTGTCGCGGCACACTTACCGGCATGCCCAGGATCTTGATATCCTCCTTGCTCGTCATCTTGGCTGTCTGCTCAGGAACAACTCTGGAAGAAAAAGAAGGGAGTGGAGAGTGAGTTCCAAGCTCTGCGGGAGAGTCGAGGAGACAGAGGTGTGCAGGATGTCGCGAGAAAATAAACTCGGCGAGCCTGGGTGGTTTGGGGGGAAGAGGGAAAAAAATTCGCAACAGGCCCGGAACCGCCCAGCTTTTGAGGTGCGAATCTTCCCGGCCCCTGGCACGCTAGACGCACGGACCAGCAACAACAGCCACTGGGCGAGGGGCAAGGGCACGGCAACGGCTGGGCACCGCTGTCTTGGGGGCTCTCTTGGGCTTACGGGCGCCTGTGCAGCCTTGCCAGCCAGTGGCGCTAAGGATTTTCAATGCCGGCAAAGCCCGAGGCTCCAATCTTTTTTGCTGCAAACCGCCAGGTTGGCGGCCAAATGGGACTTGTTTTTCCCTGCCGCAGGCGGGCCTGGAGGCCTGGATGCTGCATCTCGATGCTGCCCTGCCAGCGGAGCAATCCCAATATCCCTCACAATCACCTGCGGGCTGGAGTCTGTCTGTCCTCACGCTGCCGCGGTTTCTCTCACCGCAATCTCCAGTTGTCCCGAAACCCCTCCCCCCGCCCCTAATCCCTTATCACAGGGCGAGTCAGTTATCGGACAGGATTTCGCGCTGTTTGCTCGGCTGAACGGTTCCACGAGGCTAATAAAAACCTCCGAAGACCCTGTGCAGCCAATGGCGCGGGCGCAATTGGCTCCAGCTGGAAAAGTTTTTGACGTTTGGGGATTATGGACAAAGGCCCACCATCCGCCTGTCCTAGCCCCGTGGAATCAGCATCGACAGTCTGGACGAGGTCCTTGCCTGGCCGCCTTCCCCACCTTTTGCCTTGGTATTCCCATGTGGCAATTCCCAACCCTGCGGCACCTTGCTGGATGGAGATAGGGGTGAAGAAAGGGGGCGGAAAGGGGCCAGGGAAGGGGAGGACGGGTCCATCGCAATGTTGCCCATCCCTTAAGATGGAGGCACCGGGCTGGGTTCCAATCGCGGGATGAGACTAATAATAAACGGTTGCCGCGGGGAGGTTCGGCGGACTTCAATGGTTGCCGAGCCACAATCGGCCGTGGATATCAGGTCAATTCAGGGTCCGATGCTGCCGGAGGTGAGCCGCTTTGCCTTGGGTCCCGTGCTGATGTAGGTACCTGCATGTCCATCGGACGGCAACACTGCCGCCCGGATCCGACCTCCGATCTTCCCGTCAAATGTTCATAACCCCCTCGGCGCCGCTGCCGGGCACGACGCACTCCACAATCACGTTCAATGCAGTCAAGTGTTTTGACGGGTATCAATTCGCCGCGGTGATGGGCTCGTCCTCTCCCTTCGGGAGGACGCCAGGCAGCCGACATCCAATGACGCTCACGACACTGGATCGGGCCTGATCGACTGCTTGATCATACACCAGCGCTGGCGGGCGGAGCCGCGGCTTTGTCCGTATCTTGATGCAATTCCAGTCTAAGGATCTGGAGCACTTCCAATCCCTATGCTACACCGACCGAGCTGCAAAGTGAATCCCAATCCCAGAGACGTAGTCATGCCCGTAACCGTAACCCCAAGCGAACCGCCGTTAACAAAGTCGCATTCCCGCCCGCCAGGTCCGTTTCGATATTGAATTTTGTGCGAGACGTTTACTCGGCGGCGGTGACGGCGCGAGCTGTGGTATTATCATCAGCATTCAGTCTCCGACAAGTGTGGCCATCGCGAAGCCATATGGTGGGCGCGCAAACGTACTGTAGATCTTCATCTTGCTGTGCCCGACAACCTGCTTGATCTGCCCCTTCTCCTCCAGGTCCTTGAGGCACCTCCGGGCGAGGGAGCCGTTGATCTTAAGCCTGTCGACGAGGGTGGCGACCGTCACGAGACGGTATGACTGGACGTCCTTGTACAGCTTGTCGGAAGTGGTCTTGTCAAGGATGACGGCGTGCTGGGCCTTGTCCTTGACTGTGTGCGAAATGCAGAGTTAGCTGCTGTCGTTGCCGTACGGGGGATCTGCACCGGGTCAAAAACCCGCAGGCGCAAAGCGGCAGCACGTACCCTTCCCCTTCGACCACTTCTTCTTCTGCTTCTTCGCACCGGTCGCAGCAGGAGCCATTTTGGATGTCTGTTCTGGTGGTTGGATGAAGGGTTGGAGTCGGTGTCGAGCCGCAAAGGCGGGGAGAGTTTTCAGACAGCGCGCGCCTTGGAGCTCTTAGGTTAACCGAGCCCTAATAAAAATGGGGCGTTATGAGTGGCTGATTCGCCGCCCAGGCCACCTCCTGCGGGGCCACCAAAAAATTCACGACCACTCGCTCACAAGCATCCTGCGTCTGCGTCGTCAGTCCCTCCACGCCAAACTTCAATCCAACGCCCAACCTTCAGCATTCGCAGTTAGTCGGCAACCGCAAACATGTCTGAAGGCGAAGTCGAAGTGGCCTCCTCCACCTACGAGGTTCTCCCCAAGGAGGTCCTCGCCGAGGTTGGCAGCGTCAAGCTCTTCAGTACGTCACTCCCGGTCGCGCACATCGAATTTCGAACCACCGATCTATGCATCCCGACAAAACACCATGCCTGGGACAAATCGCTGACCTGGTGTCAATTGCAGACCGCTGGAGCTACGAGGATGTCGAGATCCGCGACATCTCCCTGACGTAAGACACCACCGCTCCAAATCTGCGACGGGGACGACTTGGGAACCGATGGGTCTTGGGCGAGAGCGAGGAGGAGACAGACTGCATCGAAGGGACCGGAGGCTAACGGGCTTCTCTCTCAGCGACTACATCCAGATCCGGTCGCCCGTCTACATCCCTCACTCGGCTGGTCGCTATGCCGCCAAGCGTTTCCGCAAGGCCAACTGCCCCATCATTGAGCGCCTGACCAACTCTCTGATGATGCACGGCCGCAACAACGGCAAGAAGCTCATGGCTGTCCGCATCGTTGCGCACTCCTTCGAGATTGTAAGCCTTGGAGAATTTCGGGGCGGTGTCGGAAGGACGCTTGTTCTAACTGTGCGCAGATCCACCTCATGACCGACCAGAACCCCATCCAGATCGCCGTTGACGCCATTGTTAACTGCGGCCCCCGCGAAGACAGCACCCGTATCGGCTCTGCCGGTACCGTCCGGAGGCAGGCCGTCGATGTCTCGCCCCTGCGTCGCGTCAACCAGGCCATTGCCCTCCTCACAACCGGCGCCCGCGAGGCCGCCTTCCGCAACGTCAAGTCGATCGCCGAGTGCCTGGCCGAGGAGCTGATCAACGCCGCCAAGGGCAGCAGCAACTCGTATGCGATCAAGAAGAAGGACGAGCTGGAGCGTGTGGCCAAGAGCAACCGGTAAAGGGTTGCTTGGGGGACGGCATATTGGACCGGGGCGGAACGGATTTTACGGCTTGTTTTGCAGGGCTGCTTTTGCGCGTTACGGTCTGGTGGATGCATGGCATTCTTGTCAAACAGGCACAAATAGGGCTCTCGCAGAACCGGGAGTAAATGGTGACTTTGTGACAAGACCGGCGTCTCGTGGTGCATCGTGTGCTTGCAATGTGGAGTTCGGGTTCTCTATCTTGTCTGCTGCTCAGTGGCAGAGGCCATGGCATCGTGATCTAGCGCTTTATGAACAATGCAATGAGGTCCGTCTATCATCCATCTGCAAAGTCAGTCACCCAACCCTCCCCGAGGCCAAAGCCAGTCCCTCGGCCCTCCCCGAGGTCAAACCCCGGACCCGACCTCGCTCAAACCCCTCCCCCGCCATCTCAACATCCTCAGCCCCCTCCCCCAGCCATAACTCGGTCCCTCAACCCTCCCCGAGCTCAAACCCCGGACCCGATCTCGCTCAAACACCCTCACCGGCCCTCTCAACATCCACCCTCAACACGCACCCGACATGCTCGATCCCTTCCTCATACCACCGCCCCATGGCCTCATCAACGCGGAAGCCGCAACGTTCCCAGACTTTCACGGCATCGACCTGGGCGTGGCAGAGGATGAGGCCTTTCCAGTGTCGTGGGGTGGGGTTTGTTGCTTGTTCCCCGGCGGGGCCGGTGGGTGGTGGCGGTGATGAAGTGGAGGATGATGGCTCTGGTGCTGGTGGTGAGTCGAAATAGGAGGGGTGGGACCGGGCCCAGGAGAGGGCGGTGCGGATGAGGATCGCGGCGTGCCCGGCTCGTCGGTGGGTGGGGAGGATGGCGAGGCGGCCTAGTTTGAGGTAGGGTTCTTCTTCGTCTTCTTCTTCGTTTGTTGGGTGGGGTGGGATTTGGGGGGTTGAGGAGGGGGGTGAGGAGGGTTGGGAAGGCGCTGGTATTGTCGTTGCCGGGGGTTGGGAGTGGGAAGGGGAGGTAGAGGGGTTCATCAACACGCCGTCGACATACACACCCCCCGGGACGGGATGGGGTGGGTGGGGGAAGGGAACGAGGCGGATTGTGCCGATGGGGGTTGTTTTGGTTTGGTCGGCGTAGAGGACCCAGTGGGCGCAGCGGGCGTCGTCGGAGTCGTATTCGTTTTCTTGGGGGATGTTTTGCTCTTGGACAAAGACTGTGGTGCGGACGGTCATGGCGTCGTGGAAGGTGGGCGGGATGGAGGGGTTGGTTTGGGCTGAGGGCGGGAGGGAGCGCTCCCAAAAGAGGGGGGTCGGTTCGAGGAGGGCGGTGGCCATTTTCAGGGGCGTTGAGGTCTTGATAGGGATTCTTTCGGGGTTGGGGGTTTGATGGTGAGTGAGATGAGGGAGTGTGAGTGGTTGCTCCTTGTCTTGAGTGGTGGTGTTGAGAGTCGGTTTCGTGAGTGTTGATCTTGGACTTCCCCTGGGGCCTCTGGACCACACCAAAAGTGTGCCGCCAATGAGGAAAATGGATAAAAATTCTCACGTCTGAGTGGCCACAAGCCTCTCTGTTGTCAGCCGCCCTTAAACAGTCCTGTCCCTCCGATGCCGTGGAAAGCCGGTCGCCCGTGGACCGTGGCGACTTGGACGGGTTGGAGGCTGCGGGGTAGCGATGGGATTTCCGGAAATCGGGAGGAGTTGGGCGGGTTCAGGTACCCGGCCCCTCTGATCACCTCATTGGCCTCCTCACCCTCGAGCCCGTGGGAAATGACGGCATTGCCAACCTCGCTCCCTCCAATTCATTGAAGCTTGACATTCACACCCTTGAAAGTAAACACTACAATCCAACATGCCTGCCGTCAACAACGACATCGAAGGCAAGCTTGCCCTCATCACAGGGGCGTCAGGGGGGTAAACACTCCAAGCCCACCTCCCTCCCACCCCCACCAACCTCACCCCTCCGCTAACGCCTCGCAGCATCGGCGCGGCCTGCGCCAAAGCCCTCTACCTCCAAAACGTGCACCTTGCCCTGACCTACTCCAGCAGCGAGGCCAAGATCCTCTCCCTCGTCCAGGAACTCCACGCCTTACGCAGCACCGACCCCCCCGGCACCCCCAAACCCCTCATCAGCACTCACAAAGTCGACGTCTCCTCCGCCGCCAACCTCTCCTCCCTCTTCGCCTCTATCCCCGCCTCCCACCCCGGCCACGCCGGCCCGGACATCCTCGTCTCCAACGCCGGGCACGGCAAGCGCATCCCCGATATCGGCGACATCTCCATCGACGAGTTCGACTACACGCTCAACGTCAACCTGCGCGCGGCCTTCATCCTCGCCAAGCTGAGCATCCCGCACATGGCGGCGCGGGGGTGGGGGCGGATCGTGTTCGTGTCGTCGCTGGCGGCCCACGGGGGCGGGATCAATGGGTGCCATTATGCGGCGAGCAAGGCGGGGCTGCAGGGCCTGATGAGGAGTCTCGCGACCAAGCATGCCAAGGATGGGATCACGGTGAATGATGTCGCGCCCGCGATGATTGGGGAGACGGGCATGATTCCCGATGAGAAGTTTGTTGAGGGCACGCCGGGGGATGTGAGGAATATTCCGGTGGGGAGGCTGGGCACGCCGGGGGAGGTGGCGGGGGTGGTGGTGATGTTTTGTAAGACGGGGTACCTGACCGGGCAGAGTGTGTTGTTGAGCGGGGGGTTGAAGTGAGGGGTGAATGGAACGGATGGGAGATCAACTACCTACGGCCCAGGTTTTCCTGGCATATTACAATCGTATAGTTATTTCCTGACTTCTTGGTTTCTTGATCTTTGCTGAGTTTATCCGGGGGAAGCGTAGTCGAGGCAGTGGTGCGTGTGTGGCAGGGGCAGAGCAATGACAGGATCCATGGAGTGAGGGAGACCACAGGCAGGCAGCACGAGGGAGGTGAGTGATGGACATCACTGAAGTTGCAAAGGGAACTACAAGACATCAAGTCACCTAATCTGCATATAAAACCTTCCCGTTCCCAAGATTCGATGCTGTGGCGAGGCCCGCAGGTATTCGAAGGCCCAGTGACCAGCAAGGTGGGCCACTCACTGCCTGCCTGTTTGGGGAGCGAGTCTTGCGGGCGGCCAATGGCATGACAAGCTGAGCATAAACGCCCAAGCAACTGAGCTCGACCTCGAGAGCGCACTGTTGATGTGAAATCTGATCGGAAAGCTGCCTGTGCATTATTAATTTTTGCACCCAGCGGAGCCATTCTTCGGACGGCTCAAGCCCAGCAGCTGGTCACTTGAGCGTCCTCGCTTTAAATTCTTGCTCCCACGTCTCCAACTTCCAACTCGCTTCCGCATTGACGAGAAACATGCTTCACAGACAGCCAATACTCCAACCACGCCGACAAAAACATAATGAAAATTATCATGGAATCCGACAATTTCTTCTTACCGCACACCACGAGACTTGAGATGCCGACTCGACGACACCCTAGGTACCTCCCAGGTACATACCTACCAGGCCCAGTTCATGTCCGATCGCAGTCCGTCCCACGTCCATTACCGCCGTCCGCCCCGCCAGCCCCGACCGACGAACCTAACCCGTCCCCGACTCCCCCGTTGCTCGCAAGAACAAATCGTCGACAGCCTATCCGAAGCGCGAACCATCTAGGAGGAACCATCCTCATACCCTTCGGACCCCAACTTGCGCCGCTGATAATGGCGGCCGCATGCACCCACAACACAATATCCCCATATATTCCAACACAAAATCCCCGCGTCATGCGCGAGCGCGATGATTGCCACCTTCACAAACTCAAACCCCCCTGGCCAATGATGATCCGAACAGACAGCATCGGCGTGTTTGCAAGGCATGGCACGGTCGCTCGTCACCCACTGAGGCCGCAGGCTGGTTAACCTCCCTGGCTGGGGGGAGGCACCATCTCTTTTTCCCCACTGATGTCAGAAAAGGACGGGGAGGAGAACCTGTAGAATCTAAACAAGAGGTCGATGATGAGCAGCGATTTCCTCGGGGCGACAACGGGCTTCTGCCGTTCCCGTGAGGGGGTCGATGTCTGAGGCCGCAAAACATCCATCTCTCTCCTTCTCGTTGTCGAGGGGGACGCAAACACGAAACGCGGTGCCACATGAGGCCGGCGATGAGCAGATTGGAGAAGAGTTCGAGCTTCCCGCCCGTGGACAACTGAGGCCTCGAGGGATTTCTTTTTTTTTTTTACTTCAACTCGAAAGCCGCAACATGGCACACAACGCCGGTGACGCAAACCAGCTGAGGCCTCGAGGACATCTTTTTTCCACACCGTCAACATCGTAACAGGGACCATGAGGCCGGTGAGGAGCAAAGGCTGTCTGGGGGGCCCCAACAGGGTTTGTTCGCCTCGTTCCCGGCGGGAAGCCCGCGACTGAGGCCTCGAGGAATTTCTTTTTCTGTCGCTCGCTGCTGCGAAGCAAAAAAGTCGTAACGAACAAAACAGTCGGTGATGACAGCGACCATCTTGTCGGGAGAGAAGGGGGTCGGCCTTCCTGACGAGGGGGTCAACGACTGAGGCCGCTGGCTCTACGAATGAGGGCATCATGGGGGTTGGGCAAGCGGCATGTCATGGGGGATAAGGGCGTCAGCCGATCCTGACGCTTGTGAGAACTCCCTTCAGACGTTGCTACCAAGTTTTCTTTATTGCAAGTAGCGAGATAGGGATGTACACACGCTGGTCTGATTATTGGGGAGTCCTCACCTGAACAGCAGCTGATGATGACAACAGCCGCGGCCCCGGTTGCCGCCCTGAGGTTCCGAGGGTGATGTTTCTGAGGTGAGGAGAGGGGGTTAAGAGAGATCGAAGGAGGGGGACAACGGAGGGAGGGTGACAGCGGAGGAATCGTAGAATGGGACCGGCTGAGGGCGTGGCTGACGACGGGACGGCTGCTGTTCGAGTGGTGAAGGGGGAGCGACGGGGCCGATGGAGCTTGCCAGAACACGGCGATGAGGTGTGTGTGTGTGCGTGAGGGGAGGTAAAAGGAGGGTAACACGTGAGAGGCAAGGTGGGTGTCATCGTGTTGGAGGGAGCAGGCGGCGGAACGGCTTCTTGAGTGTTGGGGGCAATGGAAGAAACGAGACGTGTTGGGGATGTTGGAAGATGGATTTGGGAGAGAGTTCGAGGACAGCGTCAGAGCCCAGTGTAAGTGCATGTCAAAGATCGAGTCGAACTTGCTTCAAATACAAGAGATTTCACAACCTTTCGAGGAACGGACAGCTGCCACTTGCAAGTCGGAGGCAGGTTCAACACCCCCAGCCATTTGATGTGGGAAGGCGGTGCCTCAGAGATGGTAATCATGGAATGGAGGTTTGGTGGGCATCGCGGACGAGGCCGGAAGCGAGGCTGCTTCGGACACAGCAGAGTTCACATGACATCCTTCGAAGCCTGCGCGGGTGCTGCCAAAAAGCAGGAAGAAATCCCGGCGCCGTCTCAGCCCTGTGATGCGAGAAGGCAAGAGTTGTAATCGCTAGCAAGGAAGGGAGGCGGAGGCCAGACACCACAGAAAGCGCGCGAGGCTGGGTGCGAGGTTGCTGCGGCTAGAAAGTCCACACTCTTTACTTTGATAGCTGTGGAAGGATCAGTTGCGCCGGCACACACAATCGACCGAAGGCAGGCGCTTACATAGTATTCAAACACAGGCGGATGGATGGAACGCAGCTGGGTCATCTCTCAGACCATGGTCACCTGGTGCGGATTTCTTGACCGCCAATACCTCGATGAAGTAGAAGATCCAGAGAATGAGGGTCTCAGGGTTCGTTGATTGATTCCGCCCCAACTTAGTCCCGCCTCCGCGTAATAGGACCCAGCGGCTTTGGCGGCGAAATTAGCCTGGCCCAGTCGATTGTCATCACCTTCATGGGCTTTGGAGCCTTGGGCGGGCCCCCATTGGCTGCGGACGAGGGGTCCAAGGCGTTATCAAACTCCTCCTCTCGTCCCTCTGTCCATTTGACTTGTTTCGTTTCCACGACTCCTTCTGGCCCCGCATCCCCCTCCTTTACCTCCTTCCCCCCGCAAACCTCATCACCAACCTCTCCTCCTTTATCCTCCTCCATGTCGCCGCAAACTTCCTCTTCGAACTCTCCTCCTCCCCCATCTCCTCCTCCACCACCACCACCCCTTTCCCTTCCGTCCCCCCTTTCCCTTCCGTCCCCCCTTTCCCTTCCACCCCG
>MU855797.1:0-23477 GCA_033296695.1 Staphylotrichum tortipilum
ACTGGGGAATCCCCGGTGTTGTATGTTTTTGCCCCTTTTCTGTCCTTTTTGCAGTTGAACATGCCCCTTTTGCGCCGCAGTTATCATCACAGGGTTGGCCGATCCACCGCCCACACCCCCCCAATCTGCCATTTACTCCCCATCGCAGCGCCAGGCATTGTTCCAGAGCGCGGAGAGCACAGCAGACGGGGGCTTCGATGGTGTTTCCTCTTCCCTTCTGTCCAACCCTAGACTTGCAATCTGATATGCGCTGCTGAAATCTTGTATTTATTCGAATAAGCTTCCATCCATACTGTCCGGGTCTCATTAGGTAGCCCCCTTTCTCTGAAAGAAACCTGGACCCGCGCCGGTGAGGCTGTCCACCCACTCACGTTGACCCTTGGAAACGATCCATCAGCCACTTTCACTCCCCACGGCCAGGGCCCAGGCCTGGCCATCGCTCACCGGGCACAGCCGGGATCCTCGGGTAGGAGATGGTGGTGGGTGGTTGCCGGCTTCGTGGCCCGCTGTGACTTGTGCGCCCGCGGATGTGTCTCGCGTCACATGGGGATCCAGAACCGCTCGGGGGGCTGCCGGGCCGTTTCCCATGCGAGGGATCGGCGTCCACGTTGTGGTAGTTCGAGGCAGGACTGCACCCAGTCTGTCCCAAGTCTGCACTTCTTGGATGCTGTTGGCCAATGGCAGCAGCCCCCAGCCCATCTCGTCGAGCAGGCCTGCCATGTGGAACCCCCCGTTTGCTATCGCTATCGCCCACCGTTGCACGCGGCGGGGCTGCTGCCGCGGCCGAGGCCAATCAGCGCAGGGGGTTTTGCACTCTTCCGTCACCGCTTTTGGCCGCCGCCTTCAGGTTGATGCAAGTCGTACTCACTCACTCTTCGCAGTCTCGCTCGCCAACCACTGTGTCCCGACACACGGCCCCCGTCCGTCCTCCTTCAACTCGACCAACCGAGCAGGAATCCCGAGTCTCGCAGACCCAGACTGCTCTTGCTCTCCTACGCCCAGCCAGCGCCGGAATTTGGACGACGCTGACCCTCAATTGGCTCGCGCAACCTGGGAAGTCTCAAGTCTCACTCGCCGCCGACAAACGCCTCCCGAGCATCGCAAAAGCCACGCCCGCCACACTGGCAGCGCTGATGACGAATTGGCCTGAATCATTGCCCCGATTCTGCCAAACCCACCGGCACCCGCTTGGGCATCACATTGTTGACTGCTAGGTCCCCACTCGTCTCCACGCCGTCCCTGTCCTCGACGGCGCAACCAGCCCGCGCCAGGAAGCAACGGCGGGCATCAACGGCAACAACAAAGCTCGCACCGCCGCACCACCGCTTTGGGGAGAAATCAGGCGCAAAGGGAACAAGGACAGCCACGGCGAACCTAACCTGCCTGCCATGGCGAGGGACGGGAACAGCGATGCGTTGGGCGCCAACCAATCAAAAAAGACAGCTGCGTCCGACCACGACCTCGGCGACCAACCACAGCAGCAGCACCCGCCACAGCAGCAGCATCACCGAGCAAAGTCCCAGAAGCATGTCGTTGGCGGTGCCGCAGGGGGTCGCCTGCATGCGCGCATTCCCTCCTCGAAGGCCCTGCACAAACACCACGCCGCCCCATCCACCGCGAAGCTGAATCGCAAACACGGCTCTCTGTCCCCCGACCGCGGCACCACCACTACTGTCCTCGCGTCTCACCAGCAGCACCGCCGCGCCACCTCGGAGCTGAAGCTGCCCCGCGACTCGTCGTCGACTAATCTCAAACGGAACACCTCGCAGACCCTCCTCAAGCGCAACCGCTCCCACGTCGACGTCGTCGGGAAGCGGACCAAATCATCGACCGCCCTCAATCGCTCCGCCTCCAATCCCGCCGTCCACAAGCTGAGGTCCTCGGGGAGCTCCAAGGTCCAATTCAACCTCGGCGACGAGGACCCGGACGACGGCCCCGACGACGCCCACGACGAGGACGAGTGGGTAGATGCCAGCACCTCGGCCTCGCCCTTACTCTCCCGCCGCGGGTCCGCCGTCAGCTCCGCCCACACAGCCAACCACGCGACGGAGGAGGACGAAGCCGAGCCGACCGCGTCGTCGCCCACGCACCGCCCATTGCGTAACGGGACACGGAGCGGCGCGCAGGGCGGCACAACAAACGGCACACACCAAAGCGCCGTCAGCAGCCCGCCCCAGAACAAACCCGCTACCCACAACCAATACCTCACATCACGCATCCTGTCGCGGACCCCCTCGCACGGCGCCCCGCCTATGATGTCGGCAGAACACGTCTCGGCCCGCCCGCCGTCCCTCCGGCAGCAGTCGCCCACGGACTCGAGCCTCGGCCAGGGCCAATACCTCCCCAACACCCCAGGCGCGGCAGCCCAGGTCCGGCCAGGTAGCAGCGGTAAGGCCGAGCTGACCTCCCGGTTCGTGGGCAACAACAGCCAAGAACCCGGGTCAGGCCTGGCCGGCGAGTCATTCATCCTCGCTGCCCAGCGCGGCGGTTTGTCTCGCGCGGCAACAAACGGCAAAGACAGCTCCGCCCAGCCTAAGCGGCGACAGTCCCTCGGCGGACTGTCACAGACTCGGGGCATCGACGCCATAAGCGCCCGCCGGGCCGCCGCCTCGGAACTCGATAGCGACGACGACGACGACGACGACGACCGCATGAGCCGCCGCTCCCGCTCCCGCCGCAGCGGCGAATACAACGGCCTCCCTACGGACATGAACCGCACCCAACAAAAGCTCAACCTCCAACGCGCCAGCTCTACCCTCGAACCCACCCACCCCCACCCCGGGCTGGGCATGCTCCCCCCCGGCGTCGCCGCGGCCGCAGGCGGCTCCCTCGTCGGGGTGCCGACGACATACGACTCGCGCGATCCCCGCGTCACCAAGATGCTCGAGCGCACAGGGACGGAGTACCTCACCGTGCGCCGCCACCTGAACCCGGTCGCCCGCTCCGTGTGGCGCGTGATGCAGCTCCCGGGGCTGGAGAACAGCCGGCGCATCCCCCCACCGAATGGCACCGGGCCGCGCCACCATACCTCCCGCCCATCAGAGCAGTTCTACCGCTCCCACCAGAGGGAACCGACGCTCACGCGCAACTCGAGCATGGCAGATTTGATCAACGGTGGCGGCGGAACGGGATCGTCGACGGGGAGACGCCCGCCCACACCACGAAGCAGCAGCGGGGGTGTGTTCTCGGCGCTGCAAAGCGCCAGCTCTAGTCTTGGAACCGATGACGGCGGCGGCGCGGGGAGATTGCAAGCTGCTGCTGCTGCCCACGGCCAGGGGCATGGCCACGGTCAGGGGCTGAGCGGCTCGAGCTTGGTGGACGGGGCAGAAGATGCCGGCACGCTGGCGATGCTGCGCATGATGTGGGATAAGAATATGGATCTGCGGTCGAACCAGGATTAGGGGACTGCGGCGCGGTCGTCACCGGGGAGGAGAAGGGGGAGTGGGAGTGGGAGTGGGAGTGGGAGTGGGGATAGTGGGTTGGAGCCGCCGAGGAGTTTGTTGATCGAGGTTGAGAGGCAGTTTCCGGGGGTTTTGTGAGCTTGGGACGGAGAGGGGGTTGGAGAGGTTTGGGACGTGGGCAGCGATTGCGGGAAACAGCAGGTCAGGTCAGGTCAGCCGTCGGGTCGTTGTCGTTGGAGGTGGAAAAGGGTGCCCACCATCCATCACGTGGACTGTCTAGGCTGCCACTGCTTTTCCGGACTTGGGATTTGGTGGTTGGGTGGCACTTTGGGACTTTGGACAAACTCGGGTTCGGTGACCTTGCTCACCTAGGTCAGGAGGGGTCAGACAGAGATCCTGTTCCTGTCCGTTTTTTCTTTTCTATTTTACATGCAGAAAGGGGGTTATTATGATGACTGTTAGAGATACATGCATTTTTTCTCTCTTCGGTTTTCATATTTCGTCTTTCGCTGTGTCGCGTTCTTTTTGGCCACTACATCGACACGATGAGAGCGGGGTGGGTTGCTTCTCCTTTTTTTTTTGGTTCTTGGTTTTGGAGGAAAGGCTGGGCGGGGGAATGGGGAGCGTGACTTTTTTTTCTTCTCTCCTTTTGTTACTTTGCTGGCGGCAGCTGGGGAGCAAATGGGGGAAACGGCAAATAGGAGGAAGTTATCATCAACGACAGCAACGAAGTTTCTGGTAGGAAACTGGCCGTCCCTTTGGCATCGTGGCGGTGGTGGTGTGGTGCATGGAGGAAAGGGGGAGCAACATTTGGTTCTGGGTCCTGACTGAATGGCAAAGTATGACATAATGGTGCTTCAACAGTAGAGTGTTTCTCGCATGGAATATACATACGTTCTGGTACCTTCTTGGGGGGTAGAAAGAAGGCTTCCAAGGTGTACCTAAAATGAGTCGGGGCCTGGTGAACAAATAACCTCTGGACAGACAACACTCGATCCACTCCCGATCTGCCATCTCCAAACAACTCACTGCAGCAGCAAACACATATCAATCAGATGTGGATATCGAGTAGACCATCTTTTGATTGATCCCAGGCCCAACCCAACTTACATAACCAAGCAAACCAACCCTGCATGCCAATTGCTCTCTTTCTAATAAGAATACAGGGCGCCCATAATGTCATTAACATAGGTATACAAAAAACCACCGTCTCCCAGCTCTAACCGACCCTCTACTCAGCAACCCACACCGCGGCCATGCCCATACCAGTGCCGATGCACATGGACGTCAGGCCGACCTTCTTGCCCGTCCTCCGCAGCTCGTACAGCAGGGTCGAGACCTGGCGGGCGCCGGTGCAGCCGAGGGGGTGGCCGAAGGCGATGGCGCCGCCCTTGGGGTTGATCTTCTCCTGGGGCAGGCCGAGCTCGTTGGCGCACCACAGGCACTGGCTGGCAAAGGCCTCGTTAATCTCAAAGATGTCGACGTCATCCTTGTTGATGCCGGTAAGCTCGAACACCTTGGGGATGGCCTTCCAGGGGCCGGCGCCCATGAGCAGGGGCGGCACGCCGACGATCGAGGCGGCGACAAACTTGCCCAGGATGGGCTGGCCGAGCTTCTCGGCGGTGGAGCGCTTCATCATGAGCACGGCGGCGGCGCCGTCGCTGACCTGCGAGGCGTTGCCGGCGTGGATGGAGCCGTCCTTGGCGAAGGCGGCGCGGATCTTGCCGAGAGACTCGGCCGTGACGCCGTCGCGGATGCCGTCGTCGCGGTCGACAACGATCTCCTTGGTCTCACCCGACTTGGGGTCCTCGAACTTGACCTTGAGGGGCAGGATCTCCTCCTTGAACAGGCCGGCAGCCTGGGCCTTGACGGCCTTCTGGAACGAGGCGGCGGCGAAGGCGTCCTGGTTGGCGCGGGCGACGCCCTTGTCCTTGGCCATCTGCTCCGAGAGCACGCCCATGGGCACCTTGCAGTTGGCGGCCTCCTGGTGGCCCTCGAGCAGGGGCGAGAACTCGGACACGGCGCCGGGGCCGTACTGGGTCGACATGCTCTCGACACCGGCACCGATGCCGACCTCGATCATGCCGGCGCGGATCTGGTTGGCGATGTCGACGCAGGCCTGCAGGCCCGACGAGCACTGGCGGTTGAGGGTGCGCACGGCGGTCGAGGTGGGGAAGCCGGCGACGAGGGCAGCGGCGCGCATCTCGGTGGCACCACCGCCGGGGGCGAGCACGGTGCCGACGACGACATCCTCGACGAGGGCGGGGTCGATCTTGGAGCGGTCGATGATGCCCCGGAGGGTGCCGGCCATGAGGTCGGCAGCGAAGGTGTCCTTGAACGAGCCCTTGCCGCCCTTGCAGATGGCGGTGCGGAGGGCTGCTGTGACAACGATCTGGAGGGGGGGTGTGGGTTAGCGCATGGGCGCAGTTGGGGGCTTGAACGTCGCGGGCGGGTTGGGGGACGGCGTGTGTGCGCAGAGGAACGTACATCATCGGGGTTCTTCTCGAGGAGCTTGGCGCGGCCGCCGGCCGAGGCACCGCCAGAGATCTGGCTGCCGATCTGGGAGAGTCTGTCGAGGGCTGCGCGAGGGGTGTCTGTCAGCGGGGGGGGGGGTGTCTAGAAAGGGGCGCATTTGTGAGGGACAGCGGGAGCGTAACATACCACCCATCTTGGATATGTGTGAGGTTCTGTTGGTGGGGGAGAGAGAAACACGAGATCAACACAAAAAAGACAGACACGAAGTCAAGACAGACGTTGGGGATGGAGGCTGAGATGGACAAGAGACAGATCGAGGAGAGAGTTGGCGAGAGAGAGAGACAACTCGTATGGTTATAAAGCCGAGTGGATGCAGAGTTGCCTCGGAGCAAACGGGTCGCTCAACTCGTCCCTGCCTTGTTCGTGTCTGCCCCTTCGGTCCACGAGTCGGTTCAGGGAGGCTCCTGCCGTGGCAGCGGCCCAGGTGATGTCAGAAATGGCCGAGGCATTGCCGCTTGCAGCTTAGCGCCGCTGGGGTGCGTCCCCTGTGGCCCCAGTCCAGGCCCTGTTCCCCCAGCGCTGGGGTTTGGAGGGCGCCGCAGCGCAGCGGGCAGCGGGCTGCTTCCCCAGTTTCACATGCTCTGGAGAACAGAACCACTCAAGGCACAACAGGCGGGCTGGGCAGGGAGTGGTTCGCTTATCGCTTGGGGCCGTTGTGGTGGGTGGGCCAACTTTTTTTCTCCCATCTTGCTCTCCGAGTCGCGATCATGCAGACACGCACCACCTGCCGTCGGATGGAACGAATGGAAGCGACGTGGAATCTCCCAGCTCGGACGTGGCATCGACTTCCCGCATGCACTTACAAAGTGGCTCTAGACGGCTGCCATTTCTCGGGCACGATCCCAGGGGATTAGTGATGGTATTACTGATCTCCCCTCAGCATGCCCTCTGGAATGTTCACGTGCGAGCAACAGCCATCGCATTTACCACGGCTGCGCATCCTCCCAAAGCGCACGTTTCAGAAGCCGCTGCGCTCTGCAGCCGATGGTATGCGCTCACGCTGGTCAAACAAAACATAGCCAGTCTCAATCCGACAAGCATTCATGACGGGCGTCTTCGATTTTGCGAGACAAATGTTACAAGATGGTAATGTATCCAAAAAAAGACTTTGCTCCAGGCTCCAACCAAAACCCCTCCTCTCTTGTTTTCTCTCGTTTACTTCTTGTGGAACGCCTTGACCTTCTCGACCTCGTCGTAGCTGCCCATGAAGATGCCCGACTTGTCGTGGATGTGCTCGGGCACCACCTCGAGCATCCTGTTCATCTTGCTGTCGAGGGCCTGGCCGCCGGCTGTGGGAGACTGTCAGTCATGGGCATGCAGGAGGGGAGACACGAAGGGCAAGTTGAAGGGGAGGGGAACTGACCATTCTCAAACACCATGGCCATGGGCGCGCACTCGTACAGGATGCGCAGCTTGCCCTTGGGGCTCTTCTTGTCGGCCGGGTACGCAAAGATGCCGCCGTAGAGCAGCGTGCGGTAGGCATCAGCCACCATGCTGCCGATGTAGCGCGCGCTGTACGGCTTCCCGCCATCAGGCGCCTGCTTGAGCGACTCAAAGTACTCCTTGACGTTGTCCTCCCAGTAGAGCGAGTTGCCCTCGTTGACCGAGTAGATGGCGCGCTTCTTGGGGATGCGCATGTCCGGGTGCGTCAAGATGAACTCGCCCAGCCCGTTGTCGAGCGTGAAGCCGTTGACGCTGCCGCCGCGCATCGTGATGACGAGCTGCGCCGACGCGCCGTACATGGTGAAGCCCGCGGCGACCAGCTCCGTTCCCGGCTTGAGGATGTCCTCGACCGTGCCCTTGGACCCCTCGGCCAGCTTGTGGATGGCGAAAATGGTGCCGACCGACACGCCCGCGTCCAGGTTGGAGCTGCCGTCGATCGGGTCGCACGCCACCGCGTACCGCGCGCTCTCGCCGTCGCTGAAGAAGATGACGTTCTCCTCCTCCTCTGACACGAGCAGCGCGCACCGCCCGCTCGACCGCATCGCCTCGATGAAGAGGTCGTTGGAGATGACGTCGAGCTTCTTTTGCTCGTCGCCGGTGGTGTTGGACGAGCCCGCCAGCCCCGTCAGGTTGACCAGCGTCGCCCGCCGGATGTAGTAGGCGATCGACTTGAACGAGAACTGGAGCGCATGGCAGAGGAGGCTGTGCGGGAACTCGTTGTTAGCAGGGGATGGTGATGATGGGATGGGCTTGGGAACCGGCACCGGGGAGGACATACGTAAAGTCGCCGGTGGCCTCCTTGTGTTTTACTTGTTCCTCGGTCAGGAACCGCGTGAGGGTCACAATGTTAGTGTTGACCTTCTCCATCTCGACCGGGCTGGTTCCGTTTGTGGGCAGCATTGTGACGTATGTGTGTGTGTCTGTGTACGTGGGATGATAGAAAGTGAGGAATTGGGTGGAATTGTGTTGTTTTCTGCGGTGTAGGTACAGGTGGTGGGTGGCCTCGTCGGGGAGTCTCGGTATCTCGGGATAGCAACGGGAGCAGCAAAGTTGGGGTTGGGTGTGAGTGGTTGACGTCGAACCGCTGACAACTGGAGCCAAGAGGGGAAGGGGGGAGGGGGGAGGGGGAAAGAAACCAAACAAGGATGACGGAGGGGTGTCAGAGTGGAGGAGCGCGAGCTATTAAATAGGGAGCGTGCGAGTAAGGTCAAGAACAATGGATGATCCGAAGTCAAGTCTATCAATCCCCCCGGAAGCCGTTGACGGGCCTGGCCAGGGGTCTTAGATCTGGCTGACGAGTAGTGTGTGTTGCTCGCACCCGAAGGAGGCCGCAGCCGTGTTATCACCACACCCCTCCACCATCTCTACCCGTTCCCGTTCCCGTCCCCTCTCTTCCCCCTTCCCAGCCCTTCCCCTACCCACCAGGATTCTTCCGTCCATATAGTAAAGGCAGGATTCTTGTTGGCTTGAACTCGCTGTCAGAGGGTTACCGTCACCCAGACCTTGCACACACAACGACGCGTGCGGGCAGATGGGTGGCGGACGCACAGGCGGGATGGGTGTCCCTCCCTCCCTCAAGATCGGCCGCCGTCGGCAGAGCACGGCTATGGAGGGGTTTAGCGGGGCTCTCAAAAAAGTGCCTGTGTGTCTGTCTGACATCAGAGGCCTTCTCCATCCCCAATTCGGCGCGCCAGTTGGTCATGCCAGGAACCCGACACACCTCGCCGCCCAGCGCGTTGTAAGCCCCAAGCCATCCATCCTCCTCGTTTCATCCCGACACCCTGATGTCCTGGTGAACCACCACACCCTCACCATCCCGGCCGGGAGGATCACTCCCTTACCCATCATCACTTAACTATGTACAGGGCGCGCACACACACCGGGCGCTCCCCGATTCCACCCCCCCCCTCCCTTCTTCCCAACCAAACCCAGGTCCCATATCCCGAAAGAGGATTTCCCGGGACGGCATGCAAAGCCGGGACGCGCTTTGTCCCGACCACGATCCGCCCAGGCCCGCAATCCAGGCGCTCGGCATTTTCTTGGCTGGCCCCAGCAGAATGCCGGCCCTCGAAAGCGAAATGCACGAATCGGATGCATGCTTCCTGCGCCCATTAGCTAAGCGCCTCAGGGAGTTGGCCGTCCGGATGACTTGATCACCTGGGGGTTCCTGGGGTTCCTGGGCGGTGTCGTTGACCGTTGGGGAAGAGTTGTGGCTTTTATTTTTGGGAAGCGGGCGGGCCGCGTGACTGGTTCAATTTTTTTTTTGCTTGGTTCAGCTTTTCTGCTGTTTTTCCTGTCCTTTTCCAGGGGGGGCTGGATCCTGCCAGGGGGTCAGTTTTGGTGGTGACAGAGAGAGATGCATTAACCCTAACCCCGATCTAGCCCAGTCTACCATCTGCTCACCAAGGAACCACCATCTCTAGGCGGCACCTCAAACCTGAAGGAAAAACCCCTTACTCACCCGCCCCAACGCTGTTACTAAGGTTCTGACATCTCCATCCTCCCCGCGCGGTTCCCAAAACCCGCCACCCAACCCAACTAAGCCCACAAACCCATGCCCCAAGCTTCACCCCCTTGCGCCATCCTACCCCATCCACAAACTCCTCGCAGAACCCGAACCCACCCCGCCTTATTTCCATCCCCCCAGCAGCCCGCCCCGAAAGTCCATCTCCTCCTGGTACCCCCCGTCCAGTCGATGGTGCCTGGCCAGCCCTGCCCCCCTCACCCCCATCCCATCCCCCTCCTTCTCCCCCTCTGACAACTTCTCCCGCGGCCCCTGATACCTCAACAAACTCGGCAGCAAAATCGACCGATCATTCCCGCGGAACGAGTACCCGTCCCCGGTCTCCATCAGCGCCGGCACCAGCGGCCGCGCCTTGTACCCGCTGGCGGAGGGTGCCGCGGCGCGCCAGTCGGCGAAGCCAAAGTTGGGATCAACAACCTCCACCCCCCCGGACGGAGACGGGTAGTACCCGTCCGGCGTCTGCTCCAGGCTCGCCTCGATCACCCCGCCCGACACCCCGACATACAAGTTCGGCGCGACGTCCCCCGCGCGGGCGAGCGACCACACGCTGGCGGCGCGGAACGACCGCAGCGACTCGGAGAGGAAGTATTTGGCGTTGGGGCGGTAGTAGAGGGCGCGGGAGAGGGGGTGCCAGGGGCAGGCGCGGGCCGTGACGGGGTCACACCGGGCGACAGCGGCACCGCCGCCCGTGTTGTCCAAGAGGAGGGGTTTGAGGAAGGGCTGGTGTGGCCGGGGGAAGGGTGCGGAGGTGAGGCAGGGCAGGCCGGCGGTGTGGTAGTAGGATTTGGGCCAGCGGAAGTCGAAGATTTGGAGGGTCAGGCCGTCGCCGCCGCCGGCAAGGAAACGTTCTGTGCCGTAGGAGAGGAGGGCTTCCGCGTTGGCCCAGGGGTCGACGTTGTCTTGGAAGACGGCGTCGAAGGGGGAGGGGGTGCGGAGGTCTTGGAGTCTGTGCGGGGGGTTAGCTTGGTGTGTGATGGAGGTAAGGAAAAAGGGGTGGCCTTGCCTGACGGTCCCGTCTCGCCACGAGCTCAGGAGGAGGCTGGTTCCTCGCCTGGCGCCGGAATGGAGATAGACGGGTTCAAGGGAGTTGGGGCAGATGGTCCGGTCGTACTTGATGCCGAATTCCTTCTCGACCCTCTCGCTCTTCGCGGCGGCGTGGAGGGAGAACCCAGTTGGGCTGAGCGCGAGGTAGCGCAGCGGCGTCTTTCCACCGACGTAGGCCAGCGCCACCGACTCTCCTTGCTCCATCCACCTGGCGCCGCCCAGTCTGCCTGCTGAATCAGGCATGAGGGCATCTTCTGTCAGGTTGTAGGTGGCCACGGGGGCGACTTCAGCAGCCTCATCCTCTGGCAAAGTGTAGACCCGCAGGCTGCTCTTGGTAGCAGCGAGGACTCTCGTGGTTCCATTGCTGAGGATATCCAGCGAGTTTATCGTGTCCTGCTCGAGAGGTTGCCGAGAATGGGCGCTTGGGTCAGGCACGGGGCCAAATTGGGCAATACGCTCGCCGAACCTGTCTGGCTCGGCCGAGAGGAGCGAGAGCTGGCCGTTGTGGCGACCCGTGATGATGGCTCGTCCACTCCGGTGCTCGACCACCTTGATCGTCTTCACATCATCGTATCCAACGCTAAGGCCGTGCTCCTTGCCGTCGAGCTTATGCCACGACGTCTTAGAGGCCTTGGCGCGTCCCTGACGCTCCCGATAGCGGGCGACGATGTCCTCGCCGGCGCCCCACACCACCAGCTCCTGCTGGGTGGCCGGGTCAAAGTGGGCATCAACTACCGACATGAACAGGCTCCTGTTCCCCGGCTGCGGCCGCCCGTTCCGCCGGGGCTCGGCCTGGGGGAGCAGGGCCTGGAACTGGAGGGACCGCTTGTCCCAGCTGCGGCTTTGCCATGTCATGGACTCGGCGAGCTGGGACCAGGTGTGGGCGCCCGTGGCCGGCAGCGGTGGGTCAAGAGAGGGAAACCGGTTCCTGACGAAGATGCGCCATCCGTCGTTGGTGATGAGATGGTGGAGTCTCCGGCAGGCGAGGGCGAGGGATCTGAGATCACGGGCGCTCTCGAGTTGGCAGAGGATGAGGTAGAGGATGTCGTCAGGCAGGTCGGCAAGGCGATGGGTCATGCTGGCGGGGTTGTGGCGGCTCTGGATCTGAGGTCCGGGGAATGGGAAACAAAAAGTTTCAGGGTTCTGTCGTGGTTTGTTTTGTTGTTGGTCTTGTTGTCTCGAGTCTCTTTTCAAAGTCGAGATGGGAGTTGGGTTGAGAAAACAAACAACCTGCACTTCAAGGAGTGCGCCACCCGAAAAGGCAGCAATTGACCCCAGTAATTTACAGTGACTCAGGCGGGTTCCTCTAACCGCAAGGGGAAGTAAACGGGCCTGAATCTGACGCCAAGAATGCTTCCCAGGCGGTCTGCAGCTCCCCAAGGCAGACCCAGCTCCTGGCATCGCCACGAACATGAAACTGACTCTTTCTGTCCACCGGATCAGCACATTCGGGCACCGAACTGGGATGTCAAAAGCGCTTCGCCTTGCTACTAGACACTTTGACCAAGTCTGGCACAGTCATTGATGGCCTCTGAGAAATGGAACGCGTCTTAGGGGCTTGGGTTCTGAATCAAATGCCCGCCCCAGCCAGCCAATCAGAGCTCTTCATCAAAGAAGGACAAGACCAGTTGCTGATTTCCGTGTCCCCCCTTCTCTGCCTGCTCCTCTCTCTCGTTCATCTTCACCCGCTCCCGTTCTGTTACTTTCTCATTTTCTTTTTCTTGTCGCCCTCTGTTTACCCCCTCATCCTTTTCTTTCTTTCCCCCATCTATTCCGTAGTTTGTCTCTCCCTCTTCTCGGCCTGAAAACCGCAGGCTTCCGGCAAGACAGACAGCCCACAGTGAATGAATCTTCTCCACCACTTTTCAAGGAACTGAAAGTCTCTTCGCAACCTGAAAACTCAGGACGTGTCCAACTATACTCCACAACCTCGTCGCCTTAGAAACCCATGATCCAACTGGCCTCCCAGCCTGTTCCCGTGCCGCCAAGCCGCCACGAGCGACCGCTCCGCATTAGCGCACGGATCGCCGAAAGCTTGTCCTGGGCCAGGATGGGGTGAGCTTGGTTGCTGCATGTGACGGCGCAGCCTGCCAGGGAGCTGAGCTGCGCGCCGGTGCAAATCGGCATATGGCCGCCCCAACCACCCAATCAGGGGGGCAGACGATGCTTCTAGAGAGCGGCACAGAGATTCCCGAAGAGGCAGGAGACAGAGTCCGAGAGGCCGAGACGACCGAACCGCGTGCGTGGAGGCATGGGGTTGTCAGGCAGTCAGGAGTTTGTACATAGGCAGGATGAGATCGTCTTCTGCTCTGGCAAATCCTGTTGTTTGTTGGTAAGGCGTGCATGTTTTGGTTGCGTCGAGCCGCCTTGAAGTGTGGGGAGCAGGCGTGTCGTAGCTGACCAGGCCACCCACCCACCCACTGACACCACCACTGAGACTTGCAGCAGTGAAACCTCGTGGGTATGCATAGGTAAGAGGCCGTGTTGTCACTTCCTCCAGTCTTATTAAAACCCCAGCGCCCCTCATGCCCAATTCGTTATCATCCTTCGTCGTGCCCTCGCATATTCCCTGCCTTGAGCGTCGACGGACGAGTCGCCCCAAAGCTGCAACCCACCTCCTAGGAAACAACGACAAAGCCTAGGTACCAAACAACCAAACCATTGCAATGGCTGTCGAGAAAACACCAGATCCCACCGCCGACGAGGCCCAATTGGCCGAGCAGCAGCCACTTGAAGAAGCCAAGAAGTCGTTCTGGGCAACCCTCATGCCCGTCGTCGCTTGCGGCGCAGGTCTCTTCTCGGACGGATATATCAACAATGTACTTATCCTCTTGTATCCTCCAGATTATGTACACGGGCCAGAAGCACTAACAAACGTACCCAGGTCATCGGCTCCGTCGTCACCATCCTCGCCATCCAGTACACCGACGTATGGAAAACGTCCAACGCGAAGCACTACCTCGGCGACATCGCCTTTGCGGGGACGGTGGTTGGCCAGCTGGTCTTTGGATACCTGTCTGTCTATTTCTGACTCTCTCACACTGTTGGGTTGTTGATAAATAGGCAGTACTGACTGACTGGCGTGACAGGTCCGATAAGTGGTCGCGCATGAACTCGCTGCTGCTCTCGACTGTCATCCTGCTGGTGTTTACGGCGCTGACCGCGGGGTCGTATTACCATGGTGATGCGGTGGGCATGTTTAACATGTTGACGGCCTGGCGGTTTTTTGTGAGTCTGCCGTTGGCGAGGGGAGTTGTCATGGGTGAGTGTTCTGTATCTGACAGTCGAGGCAGGTTGGCATCGGCATCGGAGGGGAGTATCCCGCGGGTAGTGTGGGCGCGGCCGAGTCGACGAGCGAACTGAAATCCGGGACGAGAAACATGTGGTTTATTCTATTTACCAATACCATGATCGACTGGGTTTGTACTCCCCCACTTGCCCCCCCCTTCCCCCTTTCCCCGACTGACCACCGCAGGGCTTCGTCGTCGGCGCCTTCGTCCCCTACGTCGTGGCCGCCGCCTGCCACAACACGCACCTCAGCACCATCTGGCGCGTGAGCCTGGCCATCGGCGCCGTCTTCCCCGCCGTCTTACTCGTCATGCGCTTCTTCGTCGGCGAGCCTGAAGAATTCCAGAAACACTCCCTCAAGCACGTCCGCACCCCTTACCTCCTCGTCGCCAAATTCTACGGCCTCCGCCTCCTTACCGTCTCCCTCATCTGGTTCATCTACGACTTCTCGGCTTACTCCTTCGGCATCTACTCCTCCACCATCCTCGCCAACATTTTTGACACATCCACCGCGCCCCTGACCACTATCTTCGGCTGGAACACCGTCATCAACCTCTTCTACATCCCCGGCACCATGCTGGGCGCGCCGCTCTCCGACCGGGTTGGCCCGCGCCGCGCCCTCGCGGGCGGGGTTCTCCTCCAGGCCGTGGTGGGCTTCGTCATGGCGGGCTGCTACGGCCGCCTCGCGCGGCCCGAGATGGTCGGCGCGTTCACGACGGTATACGGCATCTTCCTCTCGCTGGGCGAGCTCGGCGCGGGCAACAACATCGGCCTGCTCGCGGCCAAGACGTGCGCCACGGGCGTGCGCGGGCAGTACTACGGGGTCGCGGCGGCGGTGGGCAAGATCGGGGCGTTTGTGGGCACGTGGGTGTTTCCATACATCATTGCCGCCGGGGGGGATTCCGAGACGCTGTCGGCGCAGTATCCGTTTTGGGTGTCGGGGAGTCTGTGCGTGTTGAGTGCGGTGTTGGTGTTGGTCGGGTTGCCCGAGGTTGGGCAGGACACGATCGCGTTGGAGGATGCGAGGTTTAGGGCGTATCTGGAGGCGAATGGTTTTGATACAAGGCAGATGGGGCTAGGGAGGGGGGAGGAGGTAGAGGAGGGCGAGAAAGCAGAGAAGACAGAAGAGAAGGTGGAGGCGAAAGCTGAGGGAAAGACTGAAGGGGGGGAATAGGGGATGGTAGAGGAGACGGAAGGCTGTGGTTGTCTAAGCCAGCGGATCTGTTGGTACTTGGTGCTTTTTTGTCTTTTTCTGAAATCAGCAATAATATGGATAATGGTAATACCAACTGAGTCTATGTCTCATACCTGCTCCAACAAGAATCAGCATCAGGAACATGGACCAACATAAATCAGACTCAAAAACCGCTGCAAATTTAACCCCCAACGCCTCTCTCAAATCCCAAACAAATCCATACCACCAACCTCAGTCCAACTCAACCCCCTCCAACGCCCCGCTAATAAACGCCTCCTCCTCCTCCCGCCGACTCGCCTCCACCCCCCGCGCCCCATCCCCCTCTTCACTCCCCTCCTCCCCCTCGGCATCACTCCCCCCACCCCCCTCGCTCTCCGTCTCAGGGGGCGTCTCCATCCCCCTCCTCCCCGCACCACCACCACTCCCAACCCCGCCCCTCTTCAACATCCCCATCTCGACCGTAATCCCCGGCCCAAACGCGCACGCCACCACATACTCTCTCACCTTCCCGCCCGGCGCGAGCAAATCCATGTCCTTCCGGCGCAAGCGATCCAGCACGCTGAGGATGGTCGCCGAGCTGCTGTTGCCGTGGTTCACGTACGTGTCGTAGCTGGCGCGCATGTGCTCCGGGGAGATCTTGAGAGTCTTTTCCGCGCCCGTCAGGATCGTCGCGCCGCCTGGGTGCATCGCCCAGTCAAAGTCTGCCGGGACGCGGTAGGTGGGCGGCAGGGAGGAGGCGGGGAGGGTGGAGAGGAGGGTTGAGAAGGTTGGTGAGAGGGTGGATTGGGTGAGGGACGGGACCTGCGGGGAGAGGATGACCTTCCAACCCGCCGGGTCGACGTCGAAGCCTAGGTCCGCGGCCGTGGTGGGGATGGTGTGGTGGTGCCAACCGAGGAGCGAGTAGATGGGAGGGGGGGGTGGTAGGGAGGCGGAGGGGAAGGGGATCGAGTTGGAGAGGACGAGGGCGCTGGCGCAGTCGCTGAAGAGGGCGACGCCGATGCGGGTATCCTGGGTGGCGTGGATGCTCTCGAGCTCGCTGCGCGCGAGGGTGGTGCTGATCTCGAGGGCGACGACCAGGATGCGGGCGGGCTTGCGGCGCATGGCGTGGCCGAGGCAGAGGTTGGCGGCGGTGCGGAGGGCGGCCAGGCCGCCGCTGCAGCCGACGCCGTGGAGGAGGACCTTCTCGGTGGTGGAGCTCAGGCCGAGCTCCTGGGCCACGAAGTGGTCGTAGCCTGGGTTCGCCGAGTCGGTGCATGTGGTCGACACCATATGTGTCACCTGCCCCGCCTCGACGGCCGCCTCGGCGAGGGCCTTCCGGGCGGCGCTGACTGCGAGCGGGACGCCGTCGGACATGAAGGTCTGGTGGATCTCGGCGATGGTGGGCGGGGTGGGCCCGTTCACGAGCGGATGGTTTGGGGTGCCTATTGAGGAGCGCTGGTCGATGCCCGTGTACCGGTTGATGGAGAGGACCTTTTTCATGCTGGAAAGGTGTCAACATTGGGCCTGGGGGGGAAGGGGAGCTGAGGAAACGGCAGACTCACGCGGGGGACTCTGGGTGGAAGCGCTTGCTTAGCACCTCGAGAGAGCTGGGCTTGAGGTCGTAGGGAGGGTACTGGACACCCAGGCCCAGGATGTCGAGCCCCAGCTCCTCGAATTCGGCCGGCGCAGCCATGTCTGGCTGGTTGCGAGGGCAATTGGGACGGGCAGGCGGTGGTGGGAGGCAATTGACTCCTCAGGTGTGCGGAAGAGCGTCTGCTACGTCGGCGGCGGTGGTCGTGGTGGTGTTGGTGTTGTAAGCATGGGGGGTTTCGAGTGTGGGTGTGGCAACCAATGGCTGGCCGGTGGTCTGCAACATGAAACCGTCCAATGTTGCCGGTGCTCGAGAGGATGGACAGGCAGTGGGTAAGGGGGAGGGGAAGGAAGGCCAAGGAAGAAAAAGAGAAGACGTTTGGTGGCTGGTGGCTTGCTGGGAAGACGGGGTCTAGCCGTTAGTTATCTGTATCCGTAAGATCTGTCTGCATCAGGTGAATGCATGCCAGTCGCCAGAACCAGCAGCCCCAGGCACGCAAGCCCCCGCCCACGCGCCGCAAGGGGGACGCGATACGAACCTAAGGCAGCTCCCGCATCCCGCAGCTCACACTTCCCGCTCCCACCATCCCTTCCCCTCCCCCTCCCATCAGAGCATCATCAGCGCCCGACGGCGGCGACATGGTCGCGACTGGGGAACGGGCGCCGTATGCGTGCGTGCGCGTGCCGTGTGAAACAAAAAGCTGGGCGTCAAACCCTGCTAGCACTAATGCGAGGCAGTTCTGTGTTCCGTCATCCGTCTTGGGGACCTTGGCCTGCCTCCAGTCCGGTTTGGGCCTGTTTGGCCGGCGTTATCTCCTCCCGAGGTCTGTTGGTGTCGTCTTGTAGAGCTAGAGCGGGGAGAGGGGATTTTGGGGTGGGAGACAGCAAGATGCGTCGCCATCAATCTGCGGCAATGAGCTGCAGAGTGACAACAGCAACGACGGGACAGCAGGGCGCATGTGACATGTCTGGGCCGAAGCCGTTGAGCTGCGTGTGGGTTCCATGCTGCGTCAGTTCAGATCAGACGGAGGGTTGCAAGGAATTCAGGTTCCAGCGGACAGGTCGCAGTCGCAAAAAAACGTCACGAACTGGGCCTGGGCCAGGGCCACATACCAAGTGCCCTTGCAGCTGGCAGGGGGCGCTGGCCCGCTGCAGGGGGCGGCCATTGGCCAGCCCTGGAGCCCAAGACATTCAGTGCTTGGCTGGGATCAACCAGGCCAGCCAGCGGGCGAGGCTCCACCCTCCAGCCGAGCCGTCACACAAGGAGCAAGCTCTTGGGGCTTCCATTGGGGGCTTTTGGGGCTTCTGGGGGATCTGGTCCACGTTGGGGATTGCGGCACACCTGGGAAGCAGGGGGCAGGGGAGCACAGAAGTTCCCGGATTTTCTTTAGGTAGGCAGTTAGTTAGATCGCATTGATGTGCTTGTCCAGTGTTTTCATACAGGGCAACCTCTCCAATCGCCTCGGCCTCCTGCGCTCTCAAGCCATTGCGAGCTCGGATGGAACAAACTGGGGACAGTACGCTCTAACCTCGGGAGCTTCGGCAGTCGACCTCTTGATGCAAACAACTACAACTTCACATCACCAGGCACCCACCCCCTCGACCGAGCATTACAAAACATTGATTCGCCAATCTATATAGGATACACACTCAAGAAGGGGTAGTTAAGAAGAGGTATCAAGCGCCTTCAACCACCAGCCGCCCCCGCGGGCCGCAACATCGCTGTCCACAACTATACCGTGGACCAGCCCCGTGAGGTTAATCTCATGGGGCTGCGTACCCGACGTCCCTCCAGTTTCGGGCACAACATCCTGGATGACACCCATCTCTCCATCGTCCAGCAAATCACCCCCAACTCCTCCTCCTACAACACCTCCAACAACACCGCCAACTCCCCCGTCAGACTCGTCACTTATCGGACAACACTCATCTCTCACGTCCACCACAGGGCAGTGTTCAGGCCCCTACGCCGTCTTGACCCACTGCGTGTACACGCCGATGAGCGAGCTGGCAGTGCCGGCCAGACCAACAATGCCGTCGTCGAGGGCGAGCCAGCTCAGCGCCGACACGGGCACCGTCAGGTCGCAGAGGTCCGACGTCAGCTGGAGATGGCTGGCGGCGCGTTCACTGTAAGGAACATCGTCAGCATCGGGCTCACACCCTGGCCACACCGGGGGGGACGCAGATCAAAAACTCACATGGCAATCCTCTTGCTCTCCACCACCCCCTCGCCCTCCTTCTTGTCCACCCGCGCCTCCCTCTGCCGCAGGACATACAGCGTATACAGCTGCGCAACAATGCTGCACGAGATGCCCGCCGCCCAAAACCGATACGCCTCCTGCTGCAGCCGCTTCGCATGCACCGTCTTGCGCACGCCCGTCGCATCCAGCAGCGTGGCCAGATCAAACGTCAAATACCCCGCATACCCCAGCTGCCTGCCGACCGCGGCGTACTTGAGCACGGGGTCCGTCACCTTGGCATCGGCCGCCGCGACCGCCGCCGCCTTGATGTGCTCGACATTCTTGCCGGCCCGGAGGACCTTGCGCACCAGCCCGAACTGCTTCTTGACCGTCTCCCAGGGCGCGATCGAGGTCTGCGGCTTGTTGGTCCGCAGCAGGTACCACGCGTAGAAGCGCGCAAAGTACTGGATCGTGCGGAGGAGTTTGTCGCGGCCGACGGTCGTCGCGACGAACTTGAGGTAGTGGGCCAGGCCCGGGTGGTAGATGAGCGTGTCGGTGACCATGGTGGGTGGTGTTCTGATGGTGTTGTTTGGGGTAGTTCTGTTCGCGGATGTGGTCGCGCGACTCGGTTCGGCCCGTTGGGTCTCGAGTTTGTCGAGATGGGATGGATTGATCGATTGATCGAGTTGCGATCCCGGTTGTTGGAGATGCAGCTAGCTGGTGGTGAGACCAGGAATTAAAGCGACTGAGTGAATGGCGCGTGCCGAGATGGGGGAGGGAAGGAGGGAGGTTCAACAAAGGGATAGGAGTTCGGGACGGATGGCGCTTGCGCGATGTTGCCCAGGGCTCACATGCCGAGGTTGCGCCCACTCGACCCAGCAGGGAAGCCGCTTGCATTTCCAGCCGAAGGGAGCGAAGCGGGGATCGTTTCGGCTGTCGTCGCGCCACCGAGTCAGGGTCTGGAACAAAAATTGGAGGGTTAGGGTTATTGGGAGGACGATGTGGTGTTGAACCCCATTGGCTGTACATGCTTCGTTAGCTGATGTTGGAGTGAGGGTCTTGCCAACTGCCCGCCTGCTCGCAGGCTCAAGCCAAATGCGGACCCCGTGTCGATGCAGACCTCGGAGCGGGTTCTCAAAAACCCCGTAGACATGTTACAATTTGACACCTCCCTCCCCCGAAATCGCCCATGTTCCATATGCCATGAAGTCCATCCCAAAGTTCCAGCGTTGCCCCAAGGACCCGAAATCCAGCCCGCAAACCCCAACTCCACCCAACCCTCCACGAACTTCACGACTCTTACCCCGCCGGCGACCAATCAGCAGCGGGTTTAGCTCAGTTGGGAGAGCGTTAGACTGAAGTTGAAACTTCGGGAATCTTGTCATCTAAAGGCCGCCTGTTCAAGCCAGGCAACTCGCACTGTTTTTTCTCCTTTTTGCCTTGATTTGCTTTGGATCTGGCGCCCTACCTAAGTTTGACGTGGGCGTTTTGTTTTTGTCGGACCCTGCGTGGTTGAGCCTGTTTCTCATGTCCCCGGGCCTCGCACAGTTTTTTGGTCTGCTTTTTTCGATTCTTTTTTGGTGTTATTGGGTGGTGTATGTTGGAATCTAGCCCTTCGGTTCTCATTGTGTTTCTTCGTCTTGGTCGACGCAACCCGCTGTGATCCATGTTGCCAAAAGAGTAATACACATGTATAGACGCTCAAAACATTACACGACTAAAAAAAAAAACTCTACAGCTTCGGCGACGGCGTAAACAGGCCAATCTTCTCCTTGAGCGTGTCCTCAGCCTCCTTCTCGATCCTCGCCACCAGGTCCTTGCACGTCGGGATGTCCTGGATCAGCCCAATCACCTGCCCGGCGGTCCACACACCATGCTCGGGGTCACCATTGACAAACACCTCGCGGCCGCGCTTGCCGCTGACGAAGGGGGCGATCTCGGCGAACTCGCCCGTCTTGCTCTCGGTCTCGACCTTGAGGGCCTGCTCCGTGATCTTGTTGCGGTACAGGCGGGTCGTGTTGCGCCAGCGGCGCATGACGAGGGCCGTGTCCGTCTCCTGCGACTTGACGATCTGCTCCTTGATGTTGTGGTGGACGGGCGACTCGACGGTGCAGAGGAAGCGCGTACCCATGTTGACGCCGCAGGCGCCCAGGCAGAGGGCGGCGGCGAGCCCTTGACCGTCGGCGAAGCCGCCCGACGCGATGAAGGGCACTTTGAGCGTCTGGCGGGCGCGGCTGAGGAGGATGAAGTTTGTGATGTCGGACTCGCCGACGTGGCTACGAACACGTCAGTTTATGTTGCGATTTTTGGGGGAGTGGTGAAGCCTACCCGCCGCACTCGAAACCGTCAATGCTCAAAAAGTCGACGCCGAGCTTGACGGCGGACTCGGCGTGGCGGATGGTGGTGCATTTGTGCAGCACGATGCAGCCGGCCTTCTTGAGCTTGGAGATGACGGGGCCCGGCGAGTTGCCGGCCGTCTCGACGATCCTGATGCCCTCGTCGATGACGACCTGGGCGTAGGCGTCGTAGTTGGGGGGCACGAGAGCGGGAAGCAGGGTGATGTTGACGCCGAACGGCTTGCTCGTCATCTTGCGGCACTTGCGGATCTCCTGGCGCAGGCCCTCGGGCTCGGGCCAGATGAGGGCCGTGATGATGCCCAGGCCGCCGGCGTTGGACACGGCGCTGGCCATCTCGGCGGTGCCGACATGCTGGTGGGTGTTAGAAAGGGGATTCGGTTTCTTGGTGAGAGAGCCAGGGGGGTGACTTGCCTGCATGCCACCCTGCACAACAGGGACTTTATATTGCCAAGAAATTCATGTCAGCTTTTCATCTTCATGTTGAGTCGAATGTGATGAGTTGAGTTGATAGACGCGGGCGGCTGCAGCCCTTCAGCTTGTTCACGACACGAGGCGAAGTGTACGTACCAGCAATGCCGAGGCGGCGGGTCAGCTCAGTGTTGAAAGGCATCTTGACTGGACGGGATCAGGGGGGAATGAATGCTCGCAAAAATCAACCCAAAAAAATCCAGACTTGAACGAGAGATGGATCGGGCAACAAAAAGAAGGGAAAACCGGACACGGGGCTCTCATATGGAGATGGAGGTCATCGGCCGGGTGCACATGAGGTCGGGGGGGGGCGAGGCGCGGTCATGCTGCGACGCTGGTGCTGGCGCCGGGGCCGGCAGGTGGGGACGAGCCGAGGTTGGAAGGCTCATCAGGAGCCGAGAATGGGGCCACATTCCTCAGCTGGAAAGATTACATGGTAAGGTTCGGTGCGTACGGTAACGTCAGCTATTTCCCCGCACGAACCCCAGAACCTGGGGCGCAGTAGCGTATTTTAGCGTGTCAACGAACTTACCGCGCTGTCCGGCCTGGGGTTGGCCTGAGGAGGAGAGCGAGTTGCTTGTCTCCCTCGCATCGCCATTGAGCGGCTCGCGAGGTTCAGCCAATGACAACCTTGGTCCGGCCGATCCGACATTTGCGCGGTTGCCTGGCGGTTTGTTCGTTGCAAGAGCACCAGACAGGGATACCTCTGGGGATTCCTGTTTGATCTGCGGTGGTCAACTCTCCCCGACCTCGACTCGTCTCAACGGCTTCGAGCACATCCATCCATCCCTGTTTGTCTAGTGTTTGGCCCAAAATGCTCAAGCCTACATGGCACTCAGACAACAACTTGCATATCCGCCCCAGCGCCGAGCAACTATCCGGAGGGCGACGAATCCCGAAGTCCTGCTCGCTTCTCCGTCCCCCATGCACCCAGCCACAGCTCCCACATCTGGAGATGGATTGGTGGACCAAGTATGTGTACAGGTGCTCGGCAGTCGTTCACTAATCGGGAGATTCTCCGCGACGGCCCGAGGCACCCCTCCTCCTCCATGGGGATAGTGGAGATGGCTTCATCATGCAAGGGCCTCGCGGCACGGCGCGAGCAGTCAACAAACTCCGACAACAACAACAACAACCCAGCTGCATCAACATCCTCGACCTACCTAACCCCATGCTCCCTTACCCGACGACAGCTAGCTCACTCTCCTTCTGCAACCCAGTTGTGCACTCTGAACCCGTCTTGCCACCCCGAAACAGCGCGGATGCCCGCCTGCGGTCCGGCCGTTTTCGGGCGATACTCAACGGGTCGCCGCAGACGCCGCAACGCTCTGAAACAGTGCCCACCAGCACCGCGGTGATGTGGCGCCCGCATCTGCCCGTATCGCTGCTGCTGCCGCCGCCGTTTGTTGCTCGCCTGCTGGGTTCTGACCCCAGCCCCATGTCTTTGGTAATGTGCCCTCCCCCCCCTCCCCC
>MU855798.1:0-23460 GCA_033296695.1 Staphylotrichum tortipilum
GTAGCGTAGCGAAGGGCCGCGCGACTGACGAACGAAGCGACGCCTGCAATTTTAGTCCTTTTGGATTGGTTGAACGATAAACCTAGGTGTCGAGTAAACTTGGGCTTGTTGATAGTTATCCCAACTTGCAGCCGATTGGCGTAATGTGGGCTGGTGTTGAATGCACCTTGGGCTCGCCTGAGTTTTGTAACATCCCGTTGTGCCTACGCGCGTTGCTGATTTTCTTCAACTCGAACCAGCCTAATGCGGACACTTGCTGTCACTTGCTGTTATCCTCTCTCCTCGAGCAACAGCTATGTTGTCTGCCCCCCTGCCTACAAGAAACAAGGCATCCCAGCTACGTCGGTAGGTAATTAGTTAAAGGCCCTGTTCCGGCATCCTTCGCCCGTAGAGCTGTCTTAAATCAGGCGCCCAGAAGGCCCAACTCCGAGTGTGTGGAGCCAACCCCGCTGCCATTCCCGACGTAAACACCAGGACCAACAGAAAATGGACAATGGATGGTGCGCATGCGTTTTGTCATCCACAGTGTCCTTTCTTTTCCGCTTTCACAACTCATTACACTCCAGCCGTCAAATTGCCGCAGACCCCACCCGTGCCCTAGTAACTCTCAGGACCAGGACGGGGTTGAAGGTTTGGAATCGTGGGCCCCAGTGACCCTGACCCGCCATGTTCAGCCTAGTTCTCCTCGTTGCTCACGCCGAGTTCCTGTTGACTTTGCTCCACGAGTTTAAACCCTCCAGGTACCCGATGCTGAAAAAAGGCTTGCGGGTCATATTTCCTGCTCACCCGCTTGAGGAACTCGAAGTTCTCAGCCCCGTAGGATGCCAGAGGTGCCTGGTAAGGCGCAGCATAGTTGATATACTGGAACTTCCTTAGCAAGCCCTCTGCTTTGGCTCGTGATTCTATGACGGAGAGAACCTCGCGTGAGACTTCCTCTACTGCTGTATTCGACGCAGAGTCCAGCCAGAGCGCTGAAATGAGCATAACTTTCCGGTAGCATTCTGTCAGCACAACTCACAAGCAATAATTTGAACGGAAAAGATTTACTGTAGCTGTTGCCCTCGTCAGACTGGAGGCCGAGAACATTGCCACCCGTTTTGGCCGCGTGAGACAACATGACAGATGGGAGCGGCTCGAAGGCAATGTCCCACACCACTCCGCCTTGAGGGTTGAAGGAATACAAGATGTTATTGAGAATTTCGAATGTTTCGAGCATGAACTCAGCCGAGGGCTTAAAAGCAGCAGTGGCAAAGAGCCAGTTTCTGGACGCTTGTCAGTCCCCCTACAGGGCACTAGGATGTGTGACGAGAGGGAAACTCACAAGGGTGAAGTGGGAGCCTCGTCCGCAAGGGATGCCACTGAGGTTATCCGCGAGGTGTTGGATATGCTGGGCACGGCCGCCAGCTGATCGAAGACGGGAGGGTGAAGGACAGGCTGTGTGTATACTGCCGAGTTGCTGATAGTCCAGGCTTTCGACTTGGAGTTGTAGAGGAAGCTCACGAGGAGGGAGACGCTGACATCAAATTTTGGAGACGATATGATGTCAGTGAATGCGCTCAAGACAGGGCCGCGCTTAGAGACATTGTTGACAAATGTAGAGACGGAGATATCGCCCTGGGGAAACGTCTCGAGATCGAAACGCGTCACAAGCCCAAAGTTGTTTGCTCCCCCTTTCAGCGCCCGGTAAAGGTCACTGTGGGAATTCTGGTTTGCGTTGGCGAGAGTACCATCGGCCAGGACAACCTTGCTCAGGTCAGCATGCCGTTACTGGTGCGGGAAGAGGATGTGCATACCTCAAAGTTCACGACGTTATCGCAGGCCCATCCAACGCGGGGAGAGAAGTGCGAAATGCCGCCTCCGAGAGTCAATCCTCCCACTCCGACAAGACCATTACGGCCTCCAGCGACGGAGACGTTGTAAGGGTCAAGATATTGGTAGACCTGTAGCCAAGCAGCGCCAGCTCCCACGCCGAGGACCGAGCGATCAGGGCTCAAGACGGTGGTGTTTAGACCTGCCATATCGATCGTGACACCGCCATCTATGTTTGCAAAGCCTGCGCCGGGCGCATGGCCCTGGCCTTTGACAGCCATGTTGCAACCGTCAGTGGCGGCAATGATGGAAACCGCCTGAGACACATCTTTCGGTGTCGAGGGATGCAAGATACACCCTGGCTTCAATCCTGCTTCTTGCAAAGACCAGTACGAGCTTTCAGTGCCATTATAAGCTGGCTGGCTGAGAAAACTGACTTTAGTGCCGAGCTCCTCGGACAAGCGAGAACACTAGCAACTAGGTCAGTCTTTGATCCTGGCATCCCGGGTCCTGGGTTGGGGATTCAAGCAGTTTCATACACAGGTTCCAGCTCCCGCTGCATAAACAGTCGAGGCACAGCTCAAGATGGCCCAAGGAAACCCCATAGCGGAAAGTATCTGATAAATGCCAGGGGTGAATGGTGCAGGGCGGCGGGCTGGGGGAGCTTGGGCTGGAGAATGCAGCGCAACGCCTCCCTTTTAACTCGGCTCTTTGATCCTTCAAAGGCAGTAACATTATGGTACGGCCCTAACTCGGCCGTCATCTTCGCTCCTCAGTTGACTGAATTCGGCCCGTCCTTTAAACCCGATCGTCGAGGTTTTAAACCCGAGCCTTTTCAGGCACGGCTGTAACAGTAATGCTCCCAAGCTTTGCCGAAGTGGGCAGTGAGACGTCGGTGAGTGCCCACTTCAGCGGCACGAAGGAGCGTCAGCTGGAGTGTGCCCGGGGTATAATACTCGGAGAGCAAACTCAGTTGAAGCTAAACTACGTGTACATGAGGGCCAACATCAGTCCCGCTCCCGGTGGGAGCGGGACGGTGAGCTGCAAGAGCGCGCAGGGCTTGGCAGCGGGAGACATACCCGGGGCGCACCCAAAGGCCCCCCAACAGCAACAACCGGCGCCAAGTATTGCAAAAGCACAAATTGCTGAAATAAAACCAAGCACGTTACTTGACCAGTGTTGTCCATTCCTAATTGTCCCGAGCGTTGACTTCTGTCCCTTTGTCGATGAGAAGCCGCACGACCGCCTCGTCGCCGTTCTCGAGAGCCCAGTGGAGTGGCGGATATCCTCTCCCATCGATTCCGTCGTCTTCCCCTCCTTGAATAACTAATCAACTCCACAATTCTCAGTCTACCCTCCTGGGCAGCCCACGATAATGGCGTCCCATTCCGTCCAATTTGACGGCCTCTCGCCGCACTTCCCAGTAACGACCCCAAAGCAAAGGAACCGGAACCCATCCATCGATCCATCGATCAACCCATCCGCCAATGCCCAGTCTGGCAACTGTAAACCTAAGCAATGTACACGGGCAAGCGGCTGCCTAGCAACTCGCTCTTCGGAATCTGGACGTCCTTCTTGTTAAAGTCGTGCAGCAACAGCCAGCACAGCATGCGCAGAACGAGCGTGCACCAGATGGCCGACGCCTGTGACTCGAGGCTGATAATGGCGTCCTCGTCGTCGTCTTGTCGCGGGGGCCGGTCCGGCGGCTGGATGCTCAGAAATCGCACCGAACCATGGCTCTCATGCTTTTTCAGCTGCGGTGGCGGGATCCCTGGGGAGACGGGCCTGGATGGGGTTACTGAGGGTGAGAGCGACTTGCCTTCAGAAGCGCCGTCGATGGACGGCTCCCGGGAGTGCATCGACGGGGCGTAGTGCGTCGCCCGGCGCCGCCTATATGACCGGACAGTGTGCTCTCGGACTCGATAGAGCACCTTGAAGAAGTATAGATCCATGAAGGCCTCCTGGCGCAGTTCCGGGCTGGCCGCTGTAAGCACGTCGAAGTGCTCGCCCCTGTGCCAGCCTGGCACACAGCCGGCATCCTTTTCTCCCTCTCTCCTCCTCAGCTTTAGATCAATTGGAAGACCGTGGTTTTTGCATTGCCGTTTTCCAGTGCCATGCCTCGTAACCGCGCGAACCCTCACACTTTGGTAGGGGCATCTGTTGCGGGTTGGCCCAAGCGCCTGCCCCCTCATCTCTCTTGCAGCTGGCTCCCCACTGCCTTTTCTTCCTGAAACCCACATCATCAATCAGATCACCAGTTCTCTGTTCCCTTGCGCGCAACAGCATCTGTATAAGTAGTAGGGCTAACCAACTGTCCACGTGGCAGGTTCTTCATTACCGCGCTTTTTGTCGGCCAGAAATTTCAGACGTCTCGGACCCCAAAATGGGGTCCTCCTAGGTGCAGAGTTTTCACCCACACAACATCAAGCACAACACTTGTCTTTGCTTCTAAACGTCATCAGTTTTACTTAAAGCAACCTAGCGAAATCGCGTCTTTCTTTCATTGAATTGGAGCTCTGTTGCTTGGATTCGCCAATCGCTGCCACGAACATAATATCCATCAGGATGGCTCAGGTCCAAGGCCACTGCGACGCCCGGTTTTCCAAGCTCCGCGACTTGATGCAAGAATTCATCGCGTCCGGACAAGACGTCGGGGCCAGTCTGTGCATTAATATCAACGGCGAGGATAACGTGGTGGACATATGTGGGGGCTACGCCGACGCATCGACCAAGAAACCATGGGAAAAAGATACGGTGGTGAACGTCTTCTCGACCACGAAACTCGTCACCAACCTGGCGGCTCTGATGCTGATCTCGCGTGGTGTGCTCCGGCCCGAGGACAAGGCGGCCCAGCACTGGCCTGAGTTTGCGGCGAATGGGAAGTCCGAGGTAACGGTCGGCCAAGTGTTAACCCACACAGCGGGTCTCAGCGCGTGGCAGGACAATATGACGCTAGAGGACGTATGCGACGTCGAGGCGGCAACCGACAAGCTGGCGCGCCAGGCAAACGCTGTGGGCTCCCGGAAGCGCAATGGGATACCACGGTGTGACGCAGGGATTCCTCGTCGGGGAGCTCGTGCGAAGGAAGACAGGAATGTTCATCGAGAAGTTCGTAACGGACGAAATTTGCCGGCCGCTGGGCGACGGGACGGACTTCCAGCTCGGATGTCGCAAGGAGGACTGGAACCGGGTGGCCCCCGTCGTGCCTCCACCGGGACCTTCGATCCAGGAGGTGCTTAGCCAGCAGGCAGGATATGAGCAGGACTCGATCGTCGTGCGCACGTTTTGCAACCCCTTGCTCAAGGCCGAGGACGCCAGCACTGTGCTCTGGCGGTCCAGCGCGTTACCCTCAGTCAACGGCCACACCAACGCCAGGACATTGGTCAAGATCCTCTCCTGCTTCTCGCTCGGCGGCACATGTGCGGAAGGCGGCCATCGCCTGCTGTCGGCCGAGACGGTGAAACTGGCGCTTACGGAGCATGCGATTGGGATGGATGTGGTGACAGGGCGGAGCGGGAGGCGCGGACTTGGGATATACCTCACCGGACCTGGGTCGGGGATCGTCGAAGGCAAGCTGCCGAAGGGCAGTGTTGGCTGGGGTAGCGGATGGGGCGGTTCGATCGTGGTTATGGATAGCGACAGGAGGCTCACAATCGCGTATGCCATGAACAGGATGCTGAGTGCAGAACATCCTTCCCCGGCAGCGTATATTAAGGCAGTTTATGAGATACTTGGAGTTACCCTAGCTGCCTAGGAGCTAGAGCTAGACGACTAGAGCGGATGGCGCGGGTAATGGGTTGGAAGAGGCGGAGAACAGCAGCAAATGCCATACTGTAATCTTTGATGATTAGCCACCACAGCTGAGTGTTCTGTTCGAGGTACGAGTCCAGATCGTGTAGGGGTTGTCTGCCAGAAAGGTGGAGGGCCGAAGGGGCCCGCAGCGGGCGCTCTGTGTCGATGACGAGCCACTGGCCGACGGCATCTGCTCCGGAGGAGTAAGTCGGCTCGTCCAAGAAGATTGCCGACTGTTGCAAGTCGCACGACACTCGATACAGGGCTTGATGGTAGGGCTCCGTCGGGGGCGGAAGGCTAATCATGACCGGCTGGATAACCTCCCATTCAGCTGGAACGTCCTCGAAGAGGTCGACGGAGGAAGCGTTGCCGGCACTGTGGAACTGCGACAACCTGAGACTGGCCGCATCCGCCACGGGATCGCAGGTGCCCATGCGTGCTTGTTCGATAACCTAGCTCGGATTCCTCGCAGATGGATTCCACCTCGACTTGGATGAAGTGCCGTTGTCGACGAGCGACGCCCATGTCCGACGTCAACGCTTCTAGGTCGTCGATAAAGTGCTTGAGATCGGTCACAAGCACAGCGAATTTGTCCTTGTCGGCAATGGCCCATTGAGCCGCGGCGCGGACGCCGGGACCGGGCCGCGTGGCCGCCGGAGCACGGAATCGTCGAGTCAGAGAGCTGAGCGTGCTCGATGCAGCCACGAGTGAACTGGTTGCTGCGAGAGGACCGCTCCTGGACAGCCCATATCGTCTGAACAACCTCTGGTGGTCCTGGAAGAGGGTCGCAATGTGCTGCAGCGTCTCGGACACGGCATCCTGCACCTCTTCGCTCCATTGCAGTAGTAGGCGATCACCGCCCGAGTGGGTCTCGCCGACGAAGCCACATACCCGGCCCCATGCTAGGAGGCGAATGCGTTGATTGTTGTACTTTGTCTCGAGGATGTGATAGTCGTTTCCCAAGTAGCGGCCTTTCTGGACAAGCTGGAAGCAGTCGACACACGTCGAGAACAGGCCGGCAAGGCCGACAACTGCAAGAGTAAGTCCAACAGGCTCCATGGTGGATCGGAGTTGTTGTTCCTTGTGATGCGAGAGTTTGGTTTGGGGATGCCAAGTTTGAGGACGGGACCAGCGGGCTGGGCAAAAATAAAAAATCACGATAAATCCGGTCACCCACTCCTCTCTGGCACAGCCACCGTTGTTATCATCGGGCAGAACTAGTGCCAAGGCGATGCAGAATGCAGGGCATCATCGTTGGGCGTCGAATTGGTTTGGACAACCAATGAGGAGACGCCAGGTGCGAGCAGTGCAGTTGCATATGTGGCTCGGTGGCTTGAGTTCGGCCGAGCTCGCGGCGGGCTGCGACGAGAAGATAGTGCCCTCCACACCCAGCCGCCGCCTCGGGCCAGCCGCGGTGTCAACCGACGGGGCATTCAGTATTGACCACAAGGTGCGCAACAGAGTTCTGCTCATCATCGTCCAAGCATTCGCGAATAAAGCGAAGACGGCGTCTGCGGGCGGCGAGGGAACAGTGAAGATCTTGAAGGAGAGCAGAGTCATACGAAGCCGTTTTGTCGAACGCAAAGAAAAAAAAAAGGAGAACAGACAAGAGACGGGGACTCGAAAACGATTTTATGTGCACACGCGGCCGAGGCTGGCTCTTTCCATTCGGGCCTCGTCAGGCTTCTCTCAGGCTTCCTCCGGGTTTCTGCTGGATCGATGGTGTGTAGCTGGTGCAAGCACGTCCTAAAAACGGGAACAACCGCGGCCATCCGGAGCCTCACTTGCTGCAAACTGGAGGAGAAGGTGTACACTGACTGAGCTTTTCTGTTACGAGAAGGACGAAACCGAGGAAGGCCCCGTTGAACCCCCTGGGGCGGTTCTTGGATTGATTGGCAAGGACAGGAGGCGGACACCATCCAAACCCAACGATGCTTGTGAGCAATTGCGCAACTGAGAGCAGATGGAACAAGCAAGCTTTGAACCGGTCAGCAACCCCATCTCAAGATCTCCTGCCCAAACTCAGGCGTCAGATCCGATCCCGATCCCGGGGGCAAATCACATCCGTCATGCATGGTGAGAGTTTAGCTGGACAGGAAGTAGCCGATGACATTTTGAATCGAATCGAGGCCGAGGCCCAAAAGTATGTACTTGAAGGTATGCCCTGCCAGACGGCAACAGCAACATATAAACAAACAAACATCAAACGAGTCTTTACACTCAACGCTATGCAACCCAAAAAAAAAGGAGTCTTGCCATCGACATCTCCCATCCCTTGCCCCTCATCCGTCAACCCGCGGACCGACTCATCCCAGCATCATCATTTTCGTTGCAGTTTAAAGGCACTGCGAGTACCAGTCGTTCTGCTTGTTGCAGGTGGTGCCGCTGACGCAGGTGGTGCAGCCCGAGAACCCGATGCCACCGCACTGCGCCCACTTCTGGGCGGTGCAGCCGCCGTTGTTGGACGACGAGGTCTGGCTGGAGGCGGTCGAGGTGGTCGAGGTGGCCTTGGTGGAGGTGGTGGAGGTAGAGGTGGAGGTGGTGGAGGGCTTGGCGCTGCTGGAGGAGGAGGACTGGCCGCCCGAGGGGGGAGTGAAGACGGGGAAGTTGCCGTCGTCGTTACGGCGGCAGCCGGTGCGGGCGACGAGCTCCGACGGGCACTGGACCTGGCGGAAGGTGAAGTTCGGGTTGTCGGAGTTCTTGAACCAGTCGAAGCGCCAGTAACAGCCGGGCTTGAGGGCGTCGGGGAACGAGTCGCACTGGCTGCGCGACGAGACGCCGCCGTAGCGGTCGCCAGCCAGGCCGCCGAACTGGGGCGAGCAGCCGTCGAAGATGCCGACGCCGCCGCCCGGCATGGCCAGGTCGAAGTGGTTGGTGCCGAGGTCGCCGCCGGTCGAGGTGGACTGGACGACCATGGTCTTGCCGGCGACGGGACCCGAGGTGAAGGTCAGCCTATGGGGGAGGGGGGTTAGTATGAAGTCTTGGCAGCGAATGTAAGGTTGTGGGTACTCACTCGTAGCAGGCGCAGCACCACGAGGCCTCGTTGCCGCCCGAGATGGACGTGGCGGCGAAGCCGTACGAGAAGTTGTCGTTGACAGCCCACGGGGCCTGGTCAGCGCAGGCGTAGGCGGAGCCGCCGTCGCAGCCCGACTTGGCGCTGGAGTCGCTGATGCGCTGGAAGTTGGCGCTGCAGGCAAACACGGGCTGGTTCACCGAGGCCTTGCCGGGCCACGAGCACGACGGCTTGCAGCAGTCCCAGTAGCGGGTCGACTTGCCGTCGGCGGCGAGGGCGGCGAGGGGGAGGACAGCAGCCAGGGCCGTGCGGAGAACGGGGGAGGAACGCATCCTGTGCGGTGTGGGTGAAGAAGAATGGAAGGGATGGGGTATGTACAGAAGAGTAAAAGGAGGAAAGGAGAGTGGTGGTGATGGGGAGTTAAGGTGAAGACAAACAGGACATGGTGTCGATCAGGACGAGGCCGCCCTGATATAAATACTTCCTCTGCTCCCCGTCAAGCCTCATCCCCCCCCTTCTCCCCTCCATTCCCGGGTCCCGGGTCACCATCCCTCCCCCTCATCAGCCTTCCCCCACACCGCATACCACTCCATTTCGCCCTTCCCGTGTGGTCCCCCCCCCCTCCCCCCTCCCTCCCTGCCGCCCAGCCCGACATCCAGCCCGCATGTGAGCCGCGTCAACGGCCTGCAGCGGTGGGTTTTGCGGAGCCGGCGGTCAGTCGAAGCCTAGCGTACCACAGGGCAGCACAACGGGCGGCGGTAGACGAGATGGGCGTTGCCGAACAAGGACCACGGAGCAGGGCGGCGCCCCACACGAGGTGCCCTCCAACGAACCCGGAAACCGGGATCTCGTGGGCTCGATCCAATGCGACAGCCTCCGCAATGAAACGGCAGCTCTCCACCTTTCGGAAGCTGGACCGCAAGCGCCGCCAGATTGCGCCCGCTTCGGGGCTAGGCGGCCCACCGAAGAGGAAAGGTCCTTGGCCCGCGATCCCTGCGTCGTCCTTGTCCTCTGCCTGTCCTGAGCCCTCGCCTGTGGTCGGAAAACCGGGAAGGGCGATTCTGGCAAATTGGAGGGAGGCCGAAGCCGATGTCAGGTGGGAGAGGAAATTGGCGGATCAGCCGCTCTCATGACAAAAGCAAAGCGAGGCCGCGCCGCTCTCGTTCGAGAAGGAGGAGAGAAGGAGGGGAAGAAAAAAGACGCGAGAAGTTGTGGCGGTCTGGGCGATTTCTGCCGGCTGACACTGTGCCATTCTGTCGCTGGGGGCTTGGCCGACGTTGGTGGACGTTGGACGCGTTGTTGTGATGGCCGTCGGTGTGTTGCGTGTAAAACTAAAATCGCCGGCTGAACCTGACGCGGTCGGGTCTATCTACCTATCGTCCGTCTGTCCATGACTGATGCCCTGGCCAGCAGCAGCCCAGTGCGTGCAAACGCTGACTGACTGCTTGTTTGGTGCTGCGGCTCCTCGGGGCTCAACTGCGATGCATGCAATGCAGCCAAGAGCACCGGCCTGGGGAAAGCTGCATCCATCTGGGTCTCATCACTGCAGGCGGGCAGAGAAGGAAAGCTGAAACCCACCGAGAGCAAGATCAAAGGCCCTGCTCCCTGCCAGGCCCGCACTCAACGTGCTGTGGAGCCCAAGGCAGGAGCCTGGGGCCAGATGCAAGCGCCACAGGCACCACAACTTCTCTCAGCCTCCCTGTGGCTCGTGTGGAAGATTCCAGGCTTCCAGGCCATGGACCCCACCCGCGCTGTGTTTTCCCGCCACACCGAGCTCACCTCGGTGTGGAGGTCGAGACCCGCCCCCAACCCAAGGTCCCGCTAACCCGCTCCTGGCCTAGCGCCCATCTGCCGCGTCTTTCAGCCTCTCGCAGCGGCTGCAGCTCAGAAAATCAACGCCAAAGCGATTCTCGCACATCACCCACCACGACCTCCACGATCCCCTCGCACGCGCCCACGACCGAGCCGCGCGCCTGCCATTCCTTCTGAAGACACTCTCTGCTTGTCGTCCTGCAGCACTTCGCCAGCTGCTTGATGAAATAGGCAGCACGCGCTCGGCGAGTTGATGCGCGCGCCCGCCGTCGGTGGCGATTTCTGAGCTCGCCAACACTCGACCCCCCATTTCCACGCTTCCTCGGCCGGCTGCTGCTGTGTTGTGGTCAGCTTTCCCCCGCGGGCGCCCATTGCGCAGTCGACAGTACCTAGGCAGAATCCCCTCGGTGTTCCTTGCCCACACATAAACGGCTGCCCTCACCCGCCCATCCGTTCGCTCGCTTGGCCACTCGCCCCATCCTTTTGTCATCGAGGCACCGAGCTCAGTCATTCATCCCACGCTCGCAAACATGGCCGACTACGCGACCCAGGGCCAGTACGGCAGCTACGCCGACACGTACGAGAATGACGACAACTACGAGAACGGCGCCGGCGCCGACGAGGGCGCCGGCTTCTCCACCGAGGACAGCATCACCCCCGAGGACTGCTGGGAGGTCATCTCGGCCTACTTCGATATGAAGGGCCTTGTCTCCCAACAGATAGATTCGTTCGACGAGTTCACCTCGACCACCATCCAGTCGCTCGTTGACGAGTATGCCGACCTTACCCTCGACCATCCGAACCCCGGTGACGACGCCAACCGCGACATCGCCATGCGCCGCTACGACATCCACTTCGACAACGTGCTCATCTCCAAGCCCACCCTCACCGAGGCCACCGGAGAGACCACGAGCCTTCTCCCGTACGAGTGCCGCGATCGCAACCTCACATACTCTGCGCCTATGTACTGCAGGGTCACCAAGCGTGCCCGTGTCGCGGTGCAGACCGAGGTCCGCCTGCACGAGATGGACGACGAGCAGCGGGAATACCTTTCCAGGACGGGCGAGGCCCCCAAGACCATCCGCTGGGAGGAGGAGGACACGGGGCCGCGCGAGGGCTCGTCCAAGGGGGCTGGCGACGAGAAGGGCGACCTGATCTTCCTCGGCAAGCTGCCCGTCATGGTCAAGTCGCAGGTCTGCCACCTGCACGGCGAGGACGACGACGGGCTCTTCCTGCTCAATGAGTGTCCCTACGACCAGGGAGGCTACTTCATCATCAACGGCAGCGAGAAGGTCCTGATCGCCCAGGAGCGCTCCGCCGCAAACATTGTCCAGGTCTTCAAGAAGCCCCCCGGCGGCAGCGTCTCGTACCAGGCCGAGATCCGCTCCGCCCTCGAGAAGGGCTCGCGCCTCATCTCGTCGCTCCAGATGAAGCTGCACACAAAGGCCTCGCCCGAGAAGGGCCGCCTGGCCAACACGGTCAGCGTCACCCTGCCCTACGTCCGCGAAGACGTCTCCCTCGCCATCGTCTTCCGCGCCCTCGGCATCGTCTCGGACGAGGATATCCTCAACCACATCTGCTACGACCGCACCGACACCCAGATGCTCGAGGCCCTGCGCCCCTGCATCGAGGAGGCCTTCTGCATCCAGGACCGCGAGATCGCCCTGGACTTTATCGGCAAGCGCGGCAATGGAAATGCAGGCCAGAATCGCATGAACCGGGTCCGCGCCGCGAAGGACGTCCTCCAGAAAGAGATGCTCCCTCACATTTCACAAACCGAGGGCTGCGAGACCCGAAAGGCCTTCTTCCTGGGCTACATGGTGCACAAGCTGCTCCAGTGCGCCCTCGGCCGCCGCGACCCCGACGACCGCGACCACTTTGGCAAGAAGCGCCTGGATCTCGCCGGTCCGCTGCTCGCCAAGCTCTTCCGTGGCGTTGTACGCCGCATGACGCAGGATCTCATGTCGTACATGAAGCGCTGCATCGACACCAACAAGATCTTCCAGCTTGCCCTGGGCATCAAGCACTCTACCCTCACCAACGCGCTCAAGTACTCGTTGGCCACGGGCAACTGGGGCGACCAGAAGAAGGCCATGAGCTCCACCGCCGGCGTGTCGCAGGTGCTGAACCGCTACACCTTTGCCTCGACCCTGTCGCATCTCCGGCGCACCAACACGCCCATCGGCCGCGACGGCAAGCTTGCCAAGCCCCGCCAGCTGCACAACACCCACTGGGGCCTGGTGTGCCCGGCCGAGACCCCCGAAGGCCAGGCCTGCGGCCTGGTCAAGAATCTATCGCTCATGTGCTACGTCAGTGTCGGCACGCCCGCCGACCCCATCGTCGAGTTCATGATCGCCCGCGGCATGGAGGTACTCGAGGAGTACGAGCCGCTCCGCTACCCCAACGCGACCAAGGTCTTTGTCAACGGTACCTGGGTCGGCGTCCACCAGGACCCCAAGCACCTGGTCACGCTGGTCAAGGGTCTGCGGCGGAAGAACGTCATCTCGTTCGAGGTGTCGCTGGTCCGCGACATCCGCGACCGCGAGTTCAAGATCTTCTCGGACGCCGGCCGCGTCATGAGGCCGCTGTTCACGGTGGAGCAGGAGCCGAACGGCGAGCACGGCGTCGAGGTTGGGCAGCTCATCCTGAACAAGGAGCACGTCACGCGGCTCGAGGCGGATAAGGAGCTTGGCAAGTACCACCCGGATTACTGGGGCTGGCAGGGCCTGCTTAAGTCGGGCGGCATCGAGTACCTGGACGCCGAGGAGGAGGAGACGGTCATGATATGCATGACGCCCGAGGACCTCGACAAGTTCCGGTACCGCAAGATGGGCTTCGTGGTCGAGGACAACTCGGGCCAGGGCAACAACCGGATCAAGACCAAGCCGAACCCGGCGACACACATGTACACGCACTGCGAGATCCACCCCAGCATGCTGCTGGGCATCTGCGCCAGCATCATCCCGTTCCCCGACCACAACCAGTCGCCCAGAAACACGTACCAGTCCGCCATGGGCAAGCAAGCCATGGGCTTCTTCTTGACAAACTACACGCGTCGCATGGACACCATGGCCAACATCCTGTACTACCCGCAGAAGCCGCTGGCCACGACGCGGGCCATGGAGTTCCTCAAGTTCCGCGAGCTGCCCGCCGGACAGAACGCCATCGTCGCCATCGCCTGCTACTCTGGCTACAACCAAGAAGACTCTGTGATTATGAATCAGAGCAGCATCGACCGCGGGCTCTTCCGCAGTCTCTTCTTCCGGTCCTACACCGACTGCGAGAAGCGCGTCGGCATCAACATTGTCGAGAAGTTCGAGAAGCCCAACAGGAGCGACACCCTGCGCCTGAAGCACAGCACGTACGAGAAGCTCGATATGGACGGCATCGTGGCGCCGGGGATCCGCGTCTCGGGCGAGGACATTATCATTGGCAAGACGTCTCCCATCAACCCGGACAACGCGGAGCTCGGCCAGCGCTCGGCTCAGCACGTCAAGCGTGATGCGTCGACGCCGTTGCGCAGCACCGAGAGCGGCATCGTGGACCAGGTCATCGTAACCACCAACCAGGACGGCATGCGCTACGTCAAAGTGCGCGTGCGCACCACTAAGGTGCCGCAGATCGGCGACAAGTTCGCCTCGCGCCACGGGCAAAAGGGCACTATCGGCGTCACCTACCGGCAGGAGGACATGCCCTTTACGTGCGAGGGCATCACACCCGACATCATCATCAACCCGCACGCCATCCCGTCGCGCATGACGATTGCTCACTTGATCGAGTGCCTGCTGTCCAAGGTGTCGACGCTCAAGGGGATGGAAGGCGACGCGACGCCCTTTACGGAAGTGACCGTCGACAGCGTGTCCGACCTGCTCCGCGAGCACGGCTACCAGAGCCGTGGCTTCGAGATCATGTACCACGGCCACACGGGCCGCAAGCTGCGCGCGCAGGTCTTCTTCGGCCCGACCTACTACCAGCGCCTGCGGCACATGGTGGACGACAAGATTCACGCGCGCGCGCGCGGGCCGCTGCAGATCATGACGCGGCAGCCGGTGGAGGGTCGCGCGAGGGATGGTGGCCTGCGGTTTGGTGAAATGGAGCGCGATTGCATGATTGCGCACGGTGCGGCGAGCTTCTTAAAGGAGAGGTTGTTTGAGGTATCGGACGCGTTCCGGGTGCATATCTGCGAGATTTGCGGGCTGATGACGCCGATTGCGTATGTTTTTCGTTCTTTTCCCTGTTCTCCTCCCCTTTTTGTTGTCAGTGACGATACGATGGCTAACAGACTTTCCTTGGGTACAGAAACCTCACCAAGCAGTCCTTCGAGTGCCGGCCCTGCAAGAACAAGACCAAGATCGCGCAGGTCCACATGCCCTACGCCGCCAAACTGCTCTTCCAGGAGCTCATGTCCATGAACATTGCCTCGCGCATGTTCACGAGCCGGTCGGGCATCTCGGTGCGCTGAGCCTGTTGGGGACTTGGGGTTGGGGAAGAGTGTCGATCGGAGGAGAGCGAGAGAGAGAGGGAGAGAGGGAGAGACAGAGGAAGAAGAAGGTACAGAAACGGGGGCAAGAGAAAAAATTGCATGCATGCATTTTCGATGGTTGGTTTTCGGGGGGGCGTTTTCCGCTTTTTTGTGTTGCGACGCGACACGTTTGCCTTGGCCATTTTGCAGGGGGTGTGGTTTTCTTTTCTTTTTTTTACATGCTTTGTTACGAGGACTGGAGGAGGGAGGGTTGGTTGGCCGTGGTTTTTCAATGCCTACGGCTTTTGGGATAGGGACCGCGTAACAGCAGTTTCGGCGCGCCTGGTGGGGGTGATGGCCGTGGTTGGGGGGGGGGGGGGGGGGGGGGGGGGGGGGGGGTTGGTTGGGGATGGTGAGGATAGCTGTGGGGGTTAATTGCTGCGGGGAGGTGAGAGGATGGAGGTTGATGGGGGATCGAGGCAGCATGACTGCGAAGGAGAAAGCTGGAGTGGATGAGGATAGGGGATAGACTGGTGGTGGGAGTATGCGAAACGAAGTTGTATAGCATATCATAAATTCCCGAGATGCTCGATCCGTCGTCGGCTTGGAGACAACAAGAAGTGGAGTAGTGATGTGACGATGTTGTACAGTATTCTATACACTGATGTACACTCTTCCTGTCCCGCCTTCTATCTGGGTATCATCCTCCACGGCCCCGTGGCAAAACACTCCCTCTCGCGATCCATCCCTCCCTTCCTGCCCCGCCTCCATCCCCACGGCCATCCCACCGTCTTGGCTACCCCCGTTTTTGCTGTCTTGGCCCCTTCCGCTCTCCCGCCCAGCACCGCTGCCTGTGCAGCTGCCTCCTCCGTCCAACCCTCTCCTCGCTCCCTCTCCTTCCCTCCAGGCCTCCCCGCTCACTCCATCCCCTGATCTCTTCCCGCTCAGTGCCCATTGCATCCCCTAGCCAGCCTCCGTCATCCCTGACCCGACCGTCCTGCCTCCCCCCTCTTCCTTCACCCTTTACCTGCCTCAACCCAACGACAGGCCGGAAAAGACATGGTCTGATCTATCACCTCCCCGCAGCGGCGCTTCCTATCCCGTCGCTGGGACTGCTGGTGCTCTCTCTGACGCTCTGCTCCCGCTTATACTCGGCCTCGAGCGCGCGCTGCATGTCAAAATCGGCCTGGCGCTCGCGCTTGATGCGTTGTTGCTCGATGTCGCGGAGGACGCCTTCGTGCATTGCCTGTTTTGTGCCGCACAGAGTTAGTTTTGCTTTGTTGAGCTGGGGGGGGAGATGAGGGAGGGGTTGAAGGAGGAGGGAGGGGAGGTGGCATGGTTGTGTTGTGGGAGGGAGGAGGGAAGAGGGGGAGGGCTGGGGTGGTGGTGGAGGCATGGGGAGTGATGTGTGATGTGTGATGTGACTGTATTGTTGCGAAAGGGATGGACAGGCAGGTGAGGGGGTATGGGTATGGCAAGGAACGAAAGAGACGTACGGCTTGTTCGGCTTTTTGCTGGAAGTGCACAAAGACGACGGTGGCGCCGGCGAAGAGGGTGGTCCCCAGGAGTGTGAGTTTGGAGGCGCGGGACATGGTGGTTGTTGGGGGGTATCGGGGACTGGGCGGGTTATTGCGGGCGCATTCTGCGGTTGTGGTTGTGTGAGAGCTGCTTGGCCTCGATGTGTGGTTCGATGCGCCTTGGACTTGCTTGAGTGGAATGCGTGCGATTGGGGGTGGTAGGTAGGTATTCGGCATTCTGCTGGGCCTGACCGCCTAATGGGACCCCCCCGCGGCAGGCAAGGCAGCACTGCAGGGTGGGGTAGTTGTGCCGTCAGCAGGGGAGCTGTGCCGCGTGGTTGGCGTCCCGCAGCCGATTGTAGCGGGCCTCCTTGCTTGGAACCTCCCTCTGTCAATCGCATTGCGCAATCCACCGCCGACGACGACCACCCCGTTGACTGTCCCTGCTTCGAGGCTCGACAACGCACGGCCTGATACCCTGCGATCACCCTCCCCCTTTGATCCCATCTCGGTGTTGCGTGGCTAGGCAGCTGAGCTTCCAAGATGGTATGCCCACCGACAGCTGCTTGCCTGTTGCTGGCGCATTCCACCCGCAACACCATCAACTCAGAGGAGCCAACGAATCCCACAAGCCCAAGCTAACCACCGCCCCTCATAGTCGGCGCAAAACTCTGCGGGCATCCAGACCCTGCTCGACGTACGACCCCCAATGGCGACCCCCGCGGGGCAACTACTGCTAGCTGGATGCTGATAAGAAGGGCAGGCCGAGAGGGAGGCGTCCAAGATTGTCCAAAAGGGTTCGTCCCGTCCCCCAACTCAACACCCCCGCCTTAACAATCCATGCTGACCAGACTGTATCCAGCCCGCGAATGTACGAACCAACCCCCTGCCCATCCCCGCCCCGGCCGACAACTGACTTTCCCCCCAGACCGCACCAAGCGCGTCCGCGAGGCCCGCGACGAGGCCAAGAAGGAGATTGAGGCCTACCGCGCGGACAAGGAGGCCGAGTACAGGGCGTTTGAGTCGCAGGTACTGCTACACCCACACCAACCCCTTTTGTCTATCCGAGGTTGCCGTGGTGTCGGGGAGGGAGACGGCCGTTAACACACGACACGACAGCACACACAAGGAAACAAGGCGGCCGAGGACGGGGCCAACCGCGAGGCCGACGCCAAGATCGAGGAGATCAAGCAGGCAGCCAAGGCGGGCCAGGAGGATGTGATTAAGAACCTGCTGTCGGCCGTGTTTGACGTGCACCCGACGCCGGTGTCATAAGGGGAGACGAGACGAGAGGGGAGGTGGAAGAGAGAGCTTGAGGGGGCGATGAGGGTATGTTTTGGGCTATGGTGGTTGTGGAGATGGGAAACAGGTTGATGGGGGGAAGGTGTCGGCGTCTTGTCCTGGCCACATCGGTTGAGTGGCCGTCCACACCGCATGCATAGAGCAGTCTGGATGAAGCAACTGACGTTTTACCATCCTGGTATCTTGGTATCATTGAGTTATTACACACCGCTGCTCCTGCCCGCCTCATTGCAGAAACCGCACCAACGTGGCCAGCATCTCCCTCATCTCCTTACTCTCCTCCGACTCAACATCAATCCCGTCAATCTGCTCCTGAATCGTCTCCCGCACCACCGCAACCGTCTCCCCCCTCTCCCCCAGCAACGCCCGGATCTTCTTCCCCGCCCCGTCATCCTCGGCAACCAGCCACGCGAGAATCACGTCGATCGTCTGCAGACAAAACAGCCCCGCGTCCAGCCGCCGCGAGAACCATTCCCCGGCCATGTCCTCCTGCTCCTGGGCGTCCATCCCCCGCTTCTCCTGCGCGATGCGCCCGTCCACCGCGCGCATGCGCGCCGCGTACTCCCCGCGCAGCTTGACCAGCTTGTCCGTCTTTTCGTAATCCTTCTCGACGAATTTGGCGAGTGTGCGGATCCGCTCCGGGGACTCGGCGGGGAGCAGCCGCAGCATTGACGCGAAGATGCCGACGAGGTGTTCTGTCAGCTGCCGGTCGTGCTTCTTGATGAAAGTGGTGAAGACGGTCTTCAGTCCGCCGGCCTCGACAATCTTTTCGCACACGCCTGTCCCTGCCGCACCGCCTGTCGCGTGGTCCAGCAGCCGCAGCCCGGCGGGTTTGCTGAGTTTCCCCTCCTTGATCATCAGCAAGCAGAGTTCCACCCCTTCCGCCTCGACGAACTTTGCCTTCCCTTCCGGCTCGTCCACCAAGCTCGTCAGGGCCTCAAACAGATTCTCCATGTACTCCTCCTCATCGCCCCCCTTCTCCGGATCCCGTTTCCGATACGCCGCCACCAGCTGCAGCATCGCATCCACCGCGTCTAGCCCCGCCAGCACCTTCCGATTCCCCCTTGACCCTGACACTATAATCGCCAACACCTCGGCCGCATACTGTTTGTTCTGCCCGACCGGCCTCTCCTCCCTCCCCACCCTCTCCAGCAACCACTTGACCAACCCCTCCTCCTGCCCAACCTTCTCCGCCGTCTCCCCGCGCGAGCACAGATTCTCCACCACCCCCAGCGCGCGGTACACCCCCTCCCGATCCGTCTCTTCCTTCTCATCCAACCTCGCAAGATTACTCACCACCAACCCCACCAACCCCCCTTCCACCAACCCATCCACCAGCACCCACCACTCCTCTTCACTGGCGTTCACATCCTCATCCGTCAGCTCCCCCACAATCTCTACCGCGGCCAGCGCAATATCCGTGTTCTCATGTGCCAACAAGCCCAGCAAACTCTCCACGCACCCCAGGCTAACAAACTCGGGGTACAGCTCCGCATGCTCCGCCAGCACCGACAGCCCGCGCACCGCAGCGTCGAGGTCCGCCTCGGAATCGATAAACCTTGCCGGATCATCCGCAAACCGCGCACGGAGGTCAGCGTTGCGCGCGATCTTTTTGGTCAGCGCAACGGATGTGCGTTTCAGCCAGGCGGGGGTGTACAGCGGTTCCTCGGCGGCGGCGTCGTCGGGGAGGTTGGCCGCGTCCATGAAGTCGAGGGCGACGCGCTCAGTGGCGGTGATGCCGGAGCCGAAGAAACGGCCTTCGGGGTCGTCGTTGGCTTCATCGTCATCGTTGTCTGGGGGGGCGCTGGGGCCGTAGTCGCCTTCGTCGTCGTCGTCATCGGAGGTGGGGGCAAGGGGGCCGGCGGGCGGGGAGGGGGCGTCTTCGACGCGGGCGTGCTTGGCGAATTTGTAGATTTCGGCTGGCAGGGCAAGGGTGTTAGGGAAATGGTTGAGGGAGGGGTGGGGGCGCAAGGAGGGGGATCGTACTGGGATCGCGGACGAGGTCCAGTTTGCGCTTGCTGGGCAGCCCAGATTTCTGGGTGGGGTTAGCGCGTGGGGTAGCAATTGGTGGGGCAGGATGTTGGGGCGTACTTTGAATAGCTCGTCTATGCTCGTCATGGTGTGTGGCGGTGTGGTGGTGGATGTTTGGATGGGTTGGAGATGGTCACCGTGAAGGTTTGGAGTTGTTTGATTTGGAGAGGCTGTTCAGCCTTGCATTCTGGAGCTGGAGCGGGTGGGTCCGCTTGGGGGAGTGGGCCCACACCTCCAATCCCCACACCCAACGTCTTTTGCTTCATCCACTGGATGCTCCGCGTTGATTCCTTCTCATGCACCAACTTCGTCATGTCGGCGGCCGCACGACCACGCTGCATCCCTCTGCTGCAAAACAACTTGATTTGCTCCCCGCCCACAGACCTCCGAGGTACGACTGCGGAAAATCGTGACAATTTGGCCAGGTTGACAAGGTCGAGGGCAAGGACACAGGCAGTCATAAATGTCAGCGATGAGTGTTTGGAAGCAGCATTACTCCGTATTGACCAAGCCAACTACTCCTTGACGCCGATGCCCCAGTAACCCCTCCCCTCCACTAACTGTAGCACTCAGGCTTCCACACCTTCGTCGCGCAACCACCAACCCGCCGCCGACTAGGACTTGGGCAGGGCTTCCGCCATTTCGCGCTGCACCTCCTCGCCCAGCACCTCAGTCCCTTGCACCTCCTCGACCAGCACTTCAGTCCCTTGCACCTCACCCCCGGCACACACCTCTCCCTTCACCTCATTGCCCTCGCCCTCCACCTTAACCCCTTCCACCTGCCGCTCATCTCCTCTCGGCGGCTGCCACGACCGGCAGCCAAAGCAGCTGTACCGCACGCGTGCCGCGTCCCGCCGCATGACGGCGGCGTTGCAGACGGTGCCGTTTCTCTCGTGGGCCTTCCTGGCTTTGCCGCAGCTGTCGGCGGCGTCCCGTTCCACTCGCACCGGCACGGGGAAGAAGTGGCCGCAGGTGTACTGCACGCGTTGGAAGGTGCACATGGTGGTGGTTGGGGAGGAGTTAGCTTGGGGTTTGTTAGTTGTGGATGGTTGATGGAGGGTTGGGAGGGGTGGACTGACTGGACTGAGGGAGAGGCCGTGCTGCTGTTAAAGTGGTGATGCTCAGGGAGGAAGGTCGGGTGGCGGAATGGTGAGTTGGGAGTGCGTTAGGTGGTGGAGGACTGTTGATTTGGATGGGTGGTCGAGAGTGACGTCTGGTGTTGCTTTGGGACGGTCTGCTTTAAAGGTAAGAACGAGTCTCTGTGCCATTTCTCCTCCACTATTCTGCAAACTTCAGAGAGCAGGAAGGTGCAGCGTCTACGTCAGGGTGGGTGTCTTTGCGATGCAGCCATTGCCTCCCTGAACACTGAGCCATGACAGCAGCAGGACCCAGCGCTGCAGCATGCATCACTTGACCTTCTTTCTCAAGGAACTCTTCTGCAACATAACTGTACAACATGCTACACCCAGGCTTCCAAGAGGAGAGATATGGTGCCTGACATCTTGTATCCAGGCCAGTCCAGATATCTCCCTGGCACATATTGCTCTGGTCTCAGTGTCTGCCAAAGGTCCAGAGAGATGCACGAGATGCATGGGATGCTCCTCCAGGGTTAGGGTATACCTCTGTTGACTGCATCCAAGGCAAGCAGCGCGAGCAAGTGGGCCGGGTCACCAATCAATTGCTCATCCTCTGTGCTCCTGCATCAAGTTGCTTCGACTCACTCACTCACTTCACATCCTCAACCTCAAAATTCCCTAAACAGCAAATAATTTACAAAAATCTCCTCAAAAATCCCTACCTCAGTCCCACCCTTGTTCACGTCTCCTACAATCACCACCATGTCGCCCACCATCATCCTCGTCCGCCACGCCCAAGCCCTGCACAACGTCGACAATAAGTCCCCCCCTCCCCCTCACCGCCCTTACCCATTCTCTCTATTTAACACTCCCCTACAAGACTACAGCATCCACGACCCCCCGCTCTCTGTCCTCGGCCGCCAGCAGTGCGTCGACCTCAAAGCCAACCTCACCCCCCGCAGCCCCAACGACCTCGACGTTGGCCTCATCCTGGTCAGCCCCATGAAGCGCACCATCGAGACCGCCCTGCTTGCCTTTGGCGACCTCATCGAGCGCGGGGTTCCTATTGTTGCTCATGCCGGCTGGCAGGGTACTCCCCTCCCGGTTCCCACCCAACCCACTGATGTGCTAACAACCTGCCCAGAAAACTCGGCCCAACCCTGCGACGTCGGCTCCCCCCTACCCTCCCTGCCCCCCCTCTTCCCGCAAGTCGACTTCTCCCTCGTCGACCCCGTCTATCCCGACAAGACCTCCCCCGCGGGCGCTTTCTACGCCCCCTACCGCCAGCCCGTCATCGACCGCGGCCGGGCGGTGCTCTCCGAGCTGCGCGACAGGCCCGAGAAGGCGGTGATTGTGGTGTCGCATTCGGGTTTTTTGAGGGTGGGTGTGACGGGCAGGTTTTTTGCGAATGCAGATTATCGGATTTTTGAGTTCAAGGAGGGGGTGGAAGTTGGAGAGGGGGGGCATGATGGGTGGTTGAGGGAGTGGGGGGGGATGGGGGAGGGCGGGATGGGGTGGAGCTGGGATAAGACGGTGGTGTTGGGGGATGAATTGCCTGATGCGCCGGGGGAGGGGGAGGAGAAGGTCGTGGAGGGGGAGCAGCTTGGGAGCAAGTAGGGGATGAGTAGGTCCTCCGTGCGCGGTGATGGATGGTGGGGTTGAACCAGTCGGCATGGCTAGCATGATACATGCGGATACCCTCGGGCAATATACTTGGCGTTGAAGTCTAGGCTTCGCAGTACAGGCGACTAGAGTGGTATGGTGGGAAAGGGGGGAGGCAAATGGGTTGTTGCAGCTGTTTTTGTTGTGTCGCCCGAAAGTTGCCCTCGTCAAGGCCCCAGCAGGCCCACCCCTTTAGCTCAGGTTCCGTTAGGCGCTACTCAGGGCGGCTCAGGAAGGCTCAGGACCGCTCAGAATTGCTCAGGGGAACCGTCAGAAACGGCTTAGACAGACAGGCAGCGCTCTGCACGTTACTGATGTGGAAATGGCAACTCTTCGCGAGGTGGCAGGGGGATCAATTTTCCTGCCAGCGGGGAATCCAAAGCCTAGGGCCTTGCCCATAAAGCCCACTGATGCCCCAACTTGCACTCCCGAGTTCATCATTGCCCTTCAACTTTCCTGTCACCTCATGTTCTCTTATGCCCCAGAACACGCCTGGGATCATCGATCTGTAGTCGCGGCCCAGCGTCTTCCCCAGCTATCCGCTCTTTTACATCTCCTCTTTGCAGATGGGCAGAAAGAGGACCGCCGAAGATCGAAGGAGGCATGCAGAGTGGAATGGCTACATTGACGATGAGGCGACCGCCGGCGTCGATGATACTCCTGTTCCACGCAATGTCTTGCCTTACACGAGGGCGAGATGCGATGTGCAAGTGGGGTTGTAAGTTGCCTTCCACCAACATCATCATGTGCCCTCTCGAGACACCCATTTACGCCTGAATGGAGCTGACACACTAGAGAAGATATAGAACAACCCACCCCACAGCTAATTCTCACAGCCTGGCAACCTTGCAGCATTTCGCCGAGTTCATGGGCAGGTCTGTCAAAGGCGTGCTTGATGCAAAAGGAGAAGGGACCGTCCAGACCGTGCGGTTATCCTGTCCGGAGGACAATATTGCGCTGAAACTTTTGGAAATTACTATGTAA
>MU855799.1:0-23397 GCA_033296695.1 Staphylotrichum tortipilum
GTCTGTACACGGTATCATGCATTGTCGTCGAAGGATGGCGAGGAGGAAACCACCACCACCACCCAAGATAGATCGTGCAGACGGTGGTTCATGGCGAAGGATACGAGGCCACGCCTGCCCCCAGACAAATGCCACGCCGCAGTCATGCTGTGTACGCAGGCCAGTCTTTGAGATGGGACAGAGAGGCGATGGGGATGGCCTTGATCGGCTGGTAACGCAGCACAGCAGGCGTCCCCGACCGGACGAAACCACACGTTCCGCCGTCCCCCATGCTGTGCGACTCTCCCCCGAGTTCATGTTGGCCCCGAGGGACTGGCCGAGGGCAGGACACAGTACACGGCGGGGGCACACATGCGGATACACAGCGTGCACAACTCACACGCACACGGGCTCTCGCACACGGTGTTTCGTCGGCCAGGCTGTGTCGCTCCCTCACCTTTCTGGTCGACGTTGGGTCTGCGTGACGGGAGGCAGGTCGGTCGACATGGATATCACCTAGGCCACCCGACAGGGCTGGGGGTAACTCGGGGGTTCAGTTGGGCGCAGTTGAGACATACCAGCAGGGCGAAGAGGAAGAGACCCGGCGAGGGATGGTGCCGTGTTCGGCCTCGATGGTGGTTGCACAAGCCTCCTCCTCGGCCTGTCTGCCTCGACATCCATCATCACCACCCTCGCCCCCTGACCATCTGCAGCAAGCAAGCAAGGGAAAGGGGCAAAAAAAAACACCCAAAGAAAACCCCAGATGAATTAATTTGCATTTTAACCACCGGCGACGGCAGCAACGGCAGGCAGGCCCGCCCGCCTCCATCACCACCACCTCACCACCATGCCTTCGATCACACCCAAACCCCCACTGCCCTCCCCGGCGTCCTGGTCAATATTCAACGCCACAGGGTCGCAATGCATCGCCCCAAGAATCGGTCGGTCGGCGCTACTTTTTTACCTCCCACCATGAACGACCTACCAAGTGGGTAGGTACTCCGAAACCCCATCGTCGCATTCACCCACTTACCTACTCACTTCCCCTGCCTCGGCTAGCCCTCCCAACCCGTAGGCGAACCCAACTATCGAAACCAACTGAGAGTTTTCGCACACCCCAAAACGGCAGGCAGGTAAACGGTTTTGCTGGCAATCCGAGTGCCGACTGCTCTTCTCTCCCGAGATGAGATCCTCCCTGCAAGCACAACAGCCGAGAACCAACCAGGGTGTGTGTGTATGTGTGTGTGTTAAGATCAGGGGGGTGTTAACGACCGTTAAGCTCCAACTGCCGGTTATGCTCCGTCCGTCCGTCCATTGCTTCCCGCCTGTCAATGTCAAAATGGCCCGATTGTTTTTTCTTGATGAGATTCGAAAACGAACAGACAGATCGCCCCCCTCTCCCCCCCCCCCCAACTTTCAGGCTGAATATCCACAGACGACTGGTGTGTTTTGATGTGTGTGTGTGATGGGGAGGGAGGGGGTGGTTGCACGGTGGCAAACCCACAGAAACAGCTCGCTCACCTCAACCGGGCGCTTGCGTGCTTGGGTGGGTGGGAGTGAGGTGCGAGGCCCGGTCTGGCGGTGCAGTTGCAACCGCAGGGTGGTTGCTGGGTTGTCCCTTGGGTCGGGTTACCTTGGAACGGGGTGCCACTCAGTTGCGGGAAATCCGAAGGGAAACAACAGGGAAATAACAACAACACTGTGCCGGCACGGTCCTATGCCCGTGTTGTCGGGCTCGAGCTCTGACTCGTGCGCGTGAGGGAGGGAGGGGAGAAGTGTTGTGGGTGGGTTTGGAGAGGAGGGGGTTGGATCCGAACAATGGGGTCTGTCGGCTTGAAGCTGGGAGCTTGGGACGCTGGACGGTGCGCGGTGCTTGCTTGACTCGTGCGAGTTGTGAATAACTATCCCTACTCCCTGCCATGAATAGAATGCTGGGGAGAGAAGCACCAACAAGCTCCTTGGACTAGGCCCTACCCGCATGCCCCTGCGGCGGTGGGCGTACGGCGCGGTGGGTGGAAATAGGGAAGCATGTTTCGAGCTTGGTGGTTAAAGATAGCGCGCGTGCCAGCGCTGCGAAGGCGCTGCTAGGCGCGCTGCAGGGTGCTCAACATAGAACTGCAGCAGCTCTCCTCTCTCCCCGTCTCCGCCGATGGTCGGTCGGATGGCGTCTGCCGGGCGCGTCCATGGCTGCACCACCATGGCGCATGCACTCTCCGCGCTGCTCGCCGCTGTCAAAGCGAGGCGGCGAACGAGCTGTCCACCTGCCCAAACGAGATGGCGCTTGGCGGGGGCGGCTGGGTGGTTTGATGGTTCGTCATTTACCCGTCATGGGCCGTGGGCCGTGGGCCGCGACCCGCGAGCCGTGGCTTGTTGGTTTGCTTTTTCCATCTGTGCTGTTTCTGTCAGGTTCCCGGCTCTTGGCTGCAGAGTTGAGTGGCCCTCGATGCTCCAACTGGGTCCCTGGGCGGCGTCTGAATGTCTGGGGCTGGGATGGCTGTCTGCGACGGGGATGAGCAGCCAACGACACGCGCCCAACCACGTCCATGACCACGACCACGCAACACGGCAACCGCGGTTCTGGAACCGAATGGTTGCTTTCGGCTGCCCGATTCGCCTCCTTTTCATCCCGCGTGGCCGCCTTGGTGGGCCCGGCCTGGAGACGAGACCCAGAGACCCAGCGACCAGAGCACCCAGAAAGCCAGAACAAAGAGAAAAAGAGAACAGAGAGATAAAGAATACCCGCTCGGCGGGTCGCCCTGTCGTAGCCTTGAAAGTCGTCGGCGACGGCGGGAGCTGCTTTGTTGATTCCACTACTTTGATGGGCAGTCTCGGGGAGGTCGGCAAGCAGGGGGAAGGGGAAATCATCATCATCGTCGTCGTCATCATCATCACCGTCGTCGTGGGGCCGTGGCCGGCGTTCGTCACGTCCCCGACTGACCCTCTGTCTATCTATCTGCGCCCACAGTAAAGCCAAAGAAACAACCGACCCGCTTGCCAACACACCCTCGGACCCAGAAACCCCAATGCCATGGACCGTCCGTCTGTTCCCCCCTCGTACCACGTCAGCAGGGCGTATCCTGTGTAAAACCACGTATGACGCCATGCGAGACCGGGCGGGCTCATCCACAGTGCGAAGCCGTGTGTTTCTGATGATGCCCGAGCCCGAGTCCCGCCCGGCCTGGTCTGGCCCGTCCCCACCCCTTCCTCCCCGTATCGCATCTCACGAACCGAAGTGTGTACCATACCGACTTACCATCCATCCATCTATCAACTGCCCACAAATGCAACCCAACCAACCAGCCCCCCATCCCTCTGTAGATCCCTCCATCACGCCCCATGCCCAGCAGTATTCTCCAACTTCCTCGTATGCTCCTCCATCAGCCTCCTCGCCAGCCCCACAATCCCCCCTTCCTCATTCTCAACAACCTCCCTGGCAACCTCGCTCGGCGTCCTCTCCCGAAACAGATCCCTCACCTTGCCCGACCCGGTCGCGGTCTGCACCACGGCCAGCGTCGTCGCAAATTCCGTCCGTTCCGCGTGGCGCACCTGGATCGCCTCGAGCAGCTCCAGCGCAAAGTTCTGGCAGTTGTTGCTGATGAGGTTGTAACCGGGTTTCTTGGCGCGCATCTGCGCGATCACGTCCTCCCCGGCGCGTCTCAGGGCTTCGTCGTTGAGGCGTGTCTCGCCCACGGGGAAGGTGCGCCAGGTCTCTGCCGCGACGGGGCCGTTGTTGTAGATCACGTCCAACCGCTCATCCATCCATAACTCATGACAGTAGTCCCCAACAAGAACGGCCCAGTGCTGCGACGGGTCGGGGTACCGCGAGACCTTTTCCGTGATCCAGTGGCCGAGCCGGGTGCGCTCGGCGAACCATTTCCCTGCGGTGCCGGCGACGGGATGCCAGCCGATGAGGACGGGGCGGGGCGGGCAGGTGTAGAGGGGTTCCCCTGGGGGGATGGCGTTGGGTTTGGGGCCGAGGCCCAGGGTGTGCTCGAGGGCGTGGCGCGTTTGGTGGAGGGAGGTTTGGGTGAGGGTGAGGGAGGATTTGCTAGGCAGTGTGAGTGAACGGGTGACGAGTGAGGTCAGGTATGAATGAATGAATGAGGTGGAGGTGAGTGCCCGTAGATGGTAATTACGAGTACAGTGTATTCAAGATGCCAAGACGGCAAGGCGGGGGAGGGGAGGGAGAGTTTGTTTCGTGTAAAGGGAAGCCTTACAAGAGCGACTTTATCTTTTTGCGCTTCCCACCGCTCTTGTCGGAGCCCGTGTCCGAGTCGCTCATTGTGGTGCTGGGCGCTTGCTACGGGGTTGGTTGGCGGGGAGGAGGAGAGGAGGCGGCGGAAGTCTCGGCGGTATTACTCCAAAGCTACGAGTCGGTAACAAGGTGTCGTCGGCGATGAGGATGTTGACAACGGCGATGAAGATGGATGCCCTGCGGCAGTGGTTTGCTTCACCTTTGCTTGGCGGCGGGATCACCTCGTGGCTTCCCGATCGGCGATCTTCTGCTCGCCCTCGATGGTGGATTGGTGGTGCGCGTCGTCCAGATTGTCGAGGGCGGGGCGCGGGGTCCAGCTGGGGTCTTCTTCTGCTGGGCTGGGCGCATGGCTGAAGACATCGCCGGATGGCGTCCAGTCAGAAGGGGAGGGCGCCCAGCAAACCCCACCGGTCCGAGCTCAGCCCTGCCCGCATGGCTGTGCCGCTTTTGCCTTTTCGTCGCTGCTCCCTGCCTGGCTGACTGGCTGCGTCGACTGGCGTGCGTGCGCGTCTGCTGGCTCCCGGCGGCCGCTGTCGAGACGGCTTACTCCGTTTGGCTCTTTGCGTGGCGGGACTAGGCGATCTGACTGGTTCTCCAGTTCCACGCGCAATGTACGACCATGTACGAGCCACGTTCCAGCTTTGCTAGCGCCAGGCGGGGGCGGGTGGACAGCAGCAGCACGAGCTGCGCGAGCTGCGCGAGCTGCATAAGCAGAGCAGTACAAGCAAACAAACAGCAGCACGAGCTTCCTACGGGGGTCTTTACGCAACGCAAGGGGGCATGGGCGAGGTGGACTCCACTTGTTCGAGGACGACCGCTGTTCCAGAGGGCTGGTCGCTGTGCTGCAGTGCGACTTGCGCCGCAGGTTCGTGGGCCGTGGGTTGGGGCATCCTGGTTGTGGTTGGGCGGCCGATACTGGAGATCTCGCGTGCGGCGGCGCTGGCGGTCCAAATGGCGGTGATGATTCGATACGGTGTGCGGCGGGTTGAGTTGCCTGCTTCGAGGCGAGCAAATCCAAATCCAAATCGAAACCCAACCCTTCGCCGCCCTCGAGCTCCACCTCCACCTCCACTTCCCTCATCCACCCTTTCCGTCCTCCGCGATGATGGGCAGGGAGCCGGCCAGGGAGATCGGAGCTATTGGAGCTCGCTCCCCCCATCTCGCGCATCAGCAGGTGGCGAGCTAGGCGGTATTTGAGATAGTAGCGTGGACCTGGACCTCGCTCGCCTCGTGGTGCGGTGCGTTTTGCGCTTTTCGCCGTTTGCATTTCCTCCCCCGCCTTCCCCTTCTCTGCCACCGCTTGACCAAAAGAGGCTTGAGAAGGCGTCGAAGCACCCCTAGAAGCAACCAATGCGCGGGCGACGCCAATGTCCGGTTGGCGGCCGTTCCTCGGCATCGGGCAAGCCGGGGCGTTGTTTGCGCCAGACTGACCAGGAGGAGGGAGGGCCACAGACCGCGGCGGGAGCTGCTCCTGGCTCTTCCGTCGCCGGCTTTGGGCTTCCTGGTCGTGGGAGTGGGTGGTGACCCCTGGGCCCCCCCTGGCCCTGGTCCCGGGCGATTCTTTTGGGGAATGGTGGCTTGGTGTGACTGACGACGTGTGATTGAGCCAAACTCTGCAGCCATGTGCCCAGCCCTTCGCTCTTCTTCTCTTTCCAGCCGAGAACCGGCCGCTGGGTCGCCGTCAGCTTCGTATCTTCAACGGTCGCTTAGTTATCTCGCTCCTCTTTCTTCAGGTCGTCCCTCTCACGAGAAAAACAATGGGGCCGTTGCAGGGACCTGGGCGACTCGGCAATCAGTCAACAAAGAAGAAGATCGAGTGGCCGCCGGGGAACGCAGCCGAGGGCGGGCAGTGGAAAGCGAAGGGGGGTTGGATTGAAACGGCCAGCGGACGTCTTGTCTTGATCGAGGGGGCAGACATGGCCGGGGCCAGGGATGGCATGGGATCGCTTGCACGGTTTGGGTTTGGGCCGGAACCTGAACCCTGGATCAGAAAAGACAGAAAAGATGGGGTCCTGCGGGCGGTGGACCAGTCGAAAGCGTCGGCGCTGGACCCGCGAGCAGCGGCGACACAGCATTGGGCCCCGAGGGTGACCAGAGAAGCCATCCCAAGCCATCCAAGCCACCTCCCACACCTCCTCCCACACTTTGCCCACCCTTCTCTGCCACACCACCCTCCATCTCCCACGGGAATCCCACGCACTGTGCCGCGCCCCGCTGTTCTGGTCCCCCATCCCGCTGGGCCGGGAGCCAGTGTCCGCCATTCAGGCCCCAGACCACCCACCCACCAGGTTCGTCGAGTGGGACGAGGGCGTTGCAGCTTGTCCGCGCTTCCCACGCACCGCTCCGTGCCAAAACCCACCGATGGAGGACTGTGCGATCCCCCCCTCGTCTTCATTCTCCCTGACTCCCACCTCCCACCCCCACCCCTGTCGTTTAGTCAGATCCCAAGCACCCAGCACCCAGCACCTCCCCCCCTGTTCCCCTCCCCCAGCACCCCGGCAAGCGGGCAAGCGGGCGGGAATGAAGATCGCAAGCCCGAGGTTCGATGGTCCACTCGCAATGCGACGCGCGAAAGCTGGCCATGCACGGGCAGCGACATGGCGCCCACGCTCATTTCCAGTCCCCTGCCTGGCCTGCCTCGCTTTTGGCTGTCTCTGGACTCGCGTGGTGTGTGCATTCTGCTCCCTTTTTTGTCGCACACGTTTTTGTCGACGACGAGGACGACGAGAAAGAAAGAAGGGGGTCATTGTTGTGGGTATTACCGAGTTCGAGTCGAGCTCCAGTCGAGTGTGTCCCAGTCCCGAGTTCCCCTCATTCAACCAGCCAACCACAGGGCGGCCCAGCAAGGAAACGGGCGATCCGACAGCGGCTGGAATTACCGGCCCAGCGGTTCCCAACCACTGAACTGACCCAACCGTGCTGCCACCTGCCCATACGCCACCTGCCACCACGCCCACGAGCACCCACCCCCAGCGCCCGCCACCCAATAACAGCAGCGCCCCGGCTGCCGGCTGTGCCAGCTTTTTTGTTCCCTCTCCCGCTGTTCTGGTTGCTGGAATCGAACGCCCCCTGGGTCCTCCCTCCCCCTCCCTCCTTGACCCGACCTGCCGACCCTCCTCCTCCCTGGGCCACACACCCATCCACCCCCAGCATCACCCCAGCACCACCCCAGCACCACCCAGCAGCTCGCTCCCGCCCAAGCACGCACGCACCCGCAGCCAACAGCGTTTCCCGACCGTCTGGCCCCAGCGGCATTCCTTCCAATCCCTTCCCTCTCCTCCCCTTCAACTCCCGACTCTCGACACCACCACCAACCACCGCCAACCTCCCTTTCGCCAGCGCCCACGTTCGAAAACTCCCTCGAACGCAGAGGCTCGAATCGCATGCGACTGCTGTAGTCGGCATTCTTTTTTTCCTTGTTTCCTTTTTTCTTCTGGTTGCGTGAGTGTGTGTGTCCGTGTCAGTGTGCGTGCGTGTGCACACTCGATTGCGAGTCGTCGTCCGATTGTTGTGGTACCCGGGCATTTGGGCCCGTCGAGTGGGATCTGGGATTTTGTTTGGGGCATCCGAACTTCGAATTCGACGCCGACTTTTGGGGGGATTTCCTCGCCGCGCCGCCGTCAGGACGACCGACCCCCTTTTTTCTCTCGATTTTCTCGGCTTCGATTGCTGGGAGACTTGGGATCGAACGATTGAGAATCAGCAGCAACACCACACACACACACACGCACACGATGGTCGCACCAATCCTCGCATCCGCTGCCCATGCGGCGCCGCCTCTCGACGCCGGCAGCGCAAACTCTGGTGATCCGCCCCAGATGGTGACTCGCGAAATCATCCCCCGCGACACCGTCGGCGGCCGCCGCCTGTGGTACTGCCTCCAGGTCATCCAGCAGCCTCAGCGCGCGAGAGCCTGCGGTTCGGGGCCCAAGTGTGAGTGAATGAATCAATCTGATCTCCATGCCCAACTTTAATAATTTGGTCTAACACCACCCGCAGCATCCGCCGACAGGCGCCCCGTCGACCCGCCTCCCGTCGTGGAGCTGCGCATCTACGAGGGCCAAACCTGGGAGCTGGCCCAGGAAAAGGACATCACCTTCCTCTACGAGGCCAACTTCTTCCTCTTCGCCACCCTCGAGCACGCCCGCGTCATGGCCCACGCCCGCGGCACCCCGGCCGCCTCCAACACCCCGCCCGTGCTGACGGGCATGCCCGTCTCGGGCATGGCCTACCTCGACCGCCCCCTCGAGGCCGGCTACTTCCTCTTCCCCGACCTATCGGTCCGCCACGAGGGTCGCTACAAGCTGACCTTCAACCTGTATGAGGAGACCAAGCGGGACACGGACAAGGACCTCGAGACCGACCCCGACGCCCAGCCCCCGATCCCCGGGATGGGCCCCGCCACCGGCGGCTCCTTTGACTTCCGCATGGAGGTCAAGTCGACCGAGTTCACCGTCTTCAGCGCCAAGAAGTTCCCCGGCCTCCACGAGAGCACCGTTCTCAGCCGCACCGTCGCCGAGCAGGGCTGCCGCGTCCGCATCCGCCGCGACGTGCGCATGAGGCGCCGCGACGAGAAGGGCCAGGCCGGCGCCCCCGACGCGGACGCCTACAAGCACGACTACGCCGGCAGGAGGAGGACCGCCACCCCGGATTCGCGCAACGACCACAACCGCTCGCGCTCCATGAGTGGCAGCACCGAGCGCACCCCCTACTCGGCTACCGACCCGCAACGCCGCCCGTCCATCTCGGACTACCCGCCGCAGTATCCCCACCCCACCACCACCAGCCGCCCGCGCCCCCCGGCGGCCACCTGCAGTTCCTGAGCGGGTCCAACGGCTCGCAGTATCCCGCCGCCCCGCCCCAGCCGTCCTATGCCCAGCCGCCCTCGCTCCCCGCTTCGCCCTCGTACCCGCCTCCGCCGCCGCCCCAAGCAGCGCCCTACCCAATGCAGTCCTCGTACTCGGTCCCGCCACCCCCGCCGCCGCCGGCGCCTAAGGCGCACGGCCGCGAGCGGACGGCCTCGCAGTCGGGCTACGCGCCCATCAACCCGGCCCCGCCCCGCCGTGACACCGTGCAGCACGACCACCGCCTCATCCAGCTCGCGCCCCTGAACCTGCCGCCGATGTACGGCGCCCAGCCCGGGCCCCAGCAGCTGCACATGCAACCGCGGCCGCCCCCGCCACAGCAGCAGGCCCTGCCGTCCGTGATGAGCATGGACAAGATGATCCTGCCCGCCACGACGCGGCCGCGCGTGGCTAGCAGCCCGGCGCCCGCGCCGCGCCAGCTGGTGCCGCTGGCCCCGCTCATCAACGGGACCAGCAGCAACAAGGGCCCGCTGCATCCGTCGACGCTGCCGCCGCCGGCGCAGTATGCGGGTACGAAGCGGGCGCACGACCAATCGTTTAGGCAGGAGCGGGAGGAGTCAAGGTTCCAGGACGGTGCGAGGGAGAGGGGGGTGGTGGAGGATTTGGATGCGCATGCGAGCATGATATTCTCGAGGGCCGACGGGTCGATGAAGGATGCTAATGCTTTGAAGTATTATTAGGGGGGGAGAAGGAGAGGATGAGGGCACGATGGATTGCTTTTTTGCGTGCGTGCGGGTGTTGGATGCGTTGGGCGCCCCTGGTTGTGTGTTGTTGTATATATGGATGGGTGGATGAAGGGGGGCGACAGGAGGGGGATATGAGCTGGGTGCTTTTCCGACCGGCCAACAATCGACCGACCGACCGACCGACCGACCTTTTATTGTTTTCCATGGCATGGGGAGAATTCGACCCCCCTTCAAAGCACATTTTTGACAACTCGACGACGATCTCAACAACAACGATTGGTACTCGACACTTTTGACATTCGACATTTTTTCATCGCTCGACTCATCATACCACACCGACGCACTCACTTTTGCTGGTCTTTTCTTTGGTCTTTTCGTCTGTTTTGTTGTTCTTTGCTTTGGTTGTTCAGCGGGTGCACCATTGTACGCCCTGCGCGACTGATATACGACGGACTGTCGCTTTTTTTTTCCTGTTTTGTCTGTTTGTTTTTTCCATTTTCCTGTTGGTTTTGGAGTTTTTTCCTTTTATTGCTGCGTGCTTGATTGTTTCGGTTTCATTTACACTTGCACTGGGAAGGAAAGGGACAGAGGGGATGGGATTTGAGATGATCTGAGATCAGATGATTGAGTTGAGAAAGGGGGCTGTGCGCGGCTGGATTTTGCTCGGACGGACAGCTTAGTCTGTCTGGTGGGAAGATCGACAAGATGGATGGATGGGGGAGTTTCAAATGTCGGGTCTCTCTTTGCTATGTTTGAATAGGGTAGGCCAAGCGAGCTTGGTATGAATCTAGGAGTCTCTTGTTTTTCTTTCTGTGTGAGTTTTGGGACCTTCGTTGGGTGACGTGATCGGTTGCTACAGTGGTGAGTGTTGATGCTGCAGTGGGTGAGTGAGTGAGGGGTGGGGCTGCAGCGAGCGCGGGCCGATGCCCTCGGACGTGTTTGATGAAGGGCCGGTGCGTGGTAATCGTGGTAATCTCGAGGAACCTCCCTGCCGAGGCCACGCAAGGGACCAAAGCGACGGTCGTATTCGCAAGCAGCAGTGCGTTTTGGATAGTGCCATCGACGGCGTGGTGGTCGGCGCGGCCGGGACGGTTTGGTCTGGTGGAGGCAGGCAATTAAGAATCGGCGGGTTTGATTGGTCCAGGTGGCTGCTCCTGACTTGGGCTCTGGCCGTTGCGCCCCGTTGCCCGGCCACCCGCGATGCAGGGATGGGCTCGGTGTCAATAACAACGGTTCCCCCCTCTATGGCGGTCGCGTGGCCTGACTTTTGTCTTGCATTTGCATCCACAAATTCTTGATCGGGCTTTTTGGCTTGCTTGCTTGGCTACACCGACCGCCGCGGACAGAGACTGTCTGTGTCGGATTTGTGCTGCGAGGCGTTCCTGGGGAAAGCTCGAACGAAAGTCAACAACGCACGACCTGTCAGACCATACATACCAGACCAGCTTGCAACCGTCATCGCCAGACCGGACCGCAATTCTCATCGCTGCCGGTTTCCGACCCGATCATCGTCGCGCAAGCAACCGAGACAACGCATACCATACCACAACACACAACAAAACAACCATCTACATGCACCACCACATCGACCAACCACAAAAGAAATGGCTGCCCCAACCTCCTTCCGCTCCCGCCTCGCCCACACCTCGCACAACCTGCAAATCCACCCGCCCCCCTGGCCCGACAACCCCGACCCAACGAGGCTGGTAACCTCCCCAACAACACAGCCCACCACCACCACAACAATCCTCACCCCGCTCTCCCCGCTGTCCCCCGCGGCGGGGCCGCGCTCCCCCGCGTCGCCGCTGTCCCCCATCTCAGCCGCGAGCGGACGCTCCCCGCCGCTGTCGCCTCGGACGTTTTCAGGATTTGCGGGCAACTCGGCCGCTGCGGCGACCGGGATGAGCAGGTTCGTCGAGGGCTCGATGAGGGACCGGGTGTCGGCGGTGCCGCCGGCGGGGTTTTTGGGGTATGCCCATCAGGGGGACCAAGCGGGAGATCTGGGGGGTGGGAATGAGAGGGAGGAGCGGGGGGGGGGGGGGGGGGGGGGGGGGGGGGGGGGGGGGACAAAGGGTTGAGAGGGTGGAGGAGAGGGGGGTGAGGGAGCGGCCGCCGCAGGTTCTGAGGCGGCCGAAGAGCACGCTGCCGTCCTCGTCTGCGGGGGGATGGGAAGGGGGAGTGGTGAAGAAGACGAGCTTTTTGGCGCCGCTGTGGGATGGGGTCAAGGAGAAGCTGAATCTTAGCAAGGCCAAGTCGTCGGGGAGTATTGGGAGGGTGGTGAATTCCGTTGTGGGTGGGGAGAAGAAGGGGGAGCCCAGGGAGGGGAGGGAGAAGGTGGTGCAGGAGCAGGAGCAGGAACAGCCGGCCGCGCCCACGCCCCCGTCGGGAGCGTATCCCACCCGCGAAGAGGTCATGGAGAGCTACAAGAACCTGGTGGCGTCGGGGTTCTTTGAGGCGCATGCTATTCGCGGCGGGAGGCATCCCCTGCGCACGGCTGAGCCCCAGGGCAAGTCGTTCGCCGAGCATATGGCTGCGCCGGGAGGCATGGCTGCGCCAGCGGGCCGGCCATTTGCCGACCACGTGGCCGCGCAGCAGCAGAAGCAGCAATCTCGCCCTCCCATCACCCGCCACAACATGGCACCGCCGCCGCCGCCTCCCCACCGCGCCAGACAGGACCCGCACGCCTCCCCGCACGCCTCCCCGCACCGCGGCACCAAGCGCGCGCCCTCGATGGACTTCCCCAGCGACGCCGAGCTCGTCACCCGCAAGCTGGTCAAGAAACTCCGCCACTCGGCCTCGCGCATCTCGATGGACCTCACCGGTCGCGACCACCACCACACTCACCACACTCACCACCACCACGGCCACGCCCACTCCCACAGCCAAGGGGGCTACTCCACCACCCCCTCGCGTCCGTCCACCTCGTCCGACCCGCGCCCGTCCACCTCCTCCGACACCACCTCCTCCCGCCCGCGCCTCACCAAACCCAAAGATCCCGCCGCGCGCCGCCGCCTCCTCAGCCTCGCGCGCCGCAACCCCACAACGATGCCCGACCCGGACGCGATGGTCCTCGACGACCCCGAGCCCGAACAGCGGCCGCGGCGCAGACCGCACCGCATCATCACCCCACCCCCCCTCTCCTTCCGCTCCCTGCGCGGCAGCCGGTCGGTTAGCGGCAGCAGCCAGCAGCAGATGCAGAGCGCGGCGGTGGTGGTTCCCGACGAGGGCAGGGGGATCCCGGGGGTGCCGCGGATTCCGAGGGAGTTTTGTGAAAGGATGGCTGAGATGGTGCCTGTGGTTGTGGTGAAGGGGGGGCAGCAGCAGGTGGTGGAGGTAGGGGGGAAGGGGAATATTAGGGACTCGGGGTTGGGAGGGGAGGATGTGGAGAATGTACCTGTTTGGGGGTGACTTCTATCATGTTTGGTGTGAAGGGGGGGGAGGTTGGGCCTGCTCGGTTGTTCAAGTGACCGAGGTGGATGGGGTCGACGGGATGCTACAACACCGGGACACTGGACGGTGTAGCGCCACCACCTTGCTGCCTCCTTCTCCCTCCCCGTTTTCTGTTTATTTCTCTTCTCTTCTCTTTTCTTTCCTTTCTCCCTTTCCAGCCGGGCCAGGCCAAACGAGAGACAGAGAGCCCCAGTACTCAACCCCTCGCCAGCCTGCGCCCCGGCTTGATGACGACAACACGTTAACGACCTGATGACGTCTGATGCGACTTTCCACACAAAAACAACAAAATCAACAAAAAATGGATATGGGCAGCACAGTACATACGACGACAGCAACAACAGACAGCAAGAAAGCTGGCCATGGCGGAGAAGAAGCGGAACATTTGGCAGAGTTGTATATGCTTTTGGCAGGACGGGTAGTACATGTCATTGTCTTGCTGGACGCTCTTGCTGTGCCCTCGGCTGGGACTGGGCTTGGATGGAGGCTTATGTTTGGACTGCAGAGGTTGAGTGGTGTATGAAGGGCAAGGTTGAGCTGTTTGGTGGTGTTGATGAGGAGTGGGCGGCTTGGTGCGGTATTTTGAATGTACCTATATATGTTACCTTGCTCCCCTGGGGGCGAGGATAACTGTCAATGATTATGACATGTTTATGAGATGCAGTCGGGCAGTGTCCGTTGTATGAATGGCGGTTGACTTGATGGATTCGGAAACGATGTCTCGAAACAACCTATGCTACTACAATGACGGCTCCAACCAAGGCCAACCGAGAGTGTAGTCTATTCCTTATCACGCGTGTCACTCTCCATCTCCTCTGCGGTTCTACTGCCCGAAATCCATCCCCAAAGCGCCAGGCTGCTGTCACTTGCAACACTGGCATCAGAACCCGGGTTCCGTGGATCCTCCGTGATGCCGATGATGCTGGCTGCGCCTTTGGGGGTCGGCCTAACTTGGGATGGCTGGAAGCTCGCCGGGCCCAAGGACATGCACCGTGGGCGGCGGGTTGGCCAAGTCGTAGTTCAAATCACGCCGAAACTGAGCCATGTCCATCCCGTCGTAGTTTAATTGAGGCCCGGTGTAGGCAAGGAGCCTGGCATAGAACGCGGCCCTCTCCAACCCCAGGGGCTCTGGCGGGGCAGGGCCTGGATTCTCTCTCGTTCCGTGGTACTCGCTCGTTTGGATGATGAGGGTGCGGAGACGTGGGCAAGCATAGGTCAGGCGATGGCATGCTGCGGAGAGCAGGTACATATGGGACATGCGCCATGTCAGGGCAACGTGCTGGACCCTGGGCAAGGCGGCGGCGTCGAATGTCCGAATGGAATTCATCAGTTCGAGCGGGTCCCCGAGATAGACAACCGTGTGGTCCATGTTGACCCAGCTGGGCTGAGTGATGCGAGGCGCGCCAGCCGGGCCGTGGACTGGGCCGCCGTAGGATCGATTCATCAGGTCCCAGGCTTCCTTGCACGCAAGGCCTGCCATGTATGGCACGGGGCCGACGAAAGCCATGGTGTAGGCACTGGCACGGGCCTCGGGGTTGGTATTAGAGCCGTCCTCGAGGCCGTCGCTTGGGAGCGGCCTGGGGAGGGCGGCCCAGACCGATGGGACGGCGAGTGCGGCTTCCCAGACCTGCAACCGGAGTTCGGCGGGCAGTGCGGAGAAGTGCTTGAAGCTGGAGGGCGGCATTTTGGTTTGTGGGTTGTGGGACGATGTGTGGCGGGGCTCTGGCTCGATGGCGCGCGCCAGCGTCGGCCCTTGGGGGTGTTATTGTGTGTGTCTGGTGTGGGTTTCGGGGGCGGTGGGGGGGGAGGGGGGGTTAAAGGGGGAGGAGGAAGAGGGGGTGAGAGCGGGCAGGGAGCTAAAATGGCAATGAGCCTTGTTGAGGGGCGGTCCTCGCAGGCACCAGCATTCCTCGACCAACAGCCATTACAACGAACTCACAGCGGGTATGTACCTCCGGTCCAGGATGGGCTAGTTCCTCCCACCCCTGGACCACCGCTTGTTATTCCCGAGAGAGCCTCTAAGAGCTGAGAGTAGGAGCAGCCGGCCGCTTGCAACACCACGAGCTAGCATATCCAATGATCCACCCCCAACAACAACCACCTCCATGCCGTGCTGCCTCACATATTTGAATAGACAAGTAGGTACCTAACAACAGCAAGGTAATCCCCCTTCCCATCACACCTCAATCGTCTTCTCTCCATCAAACCCCTCCGTCTGCGAGAAATAATACCCCCTCTGGTTCGCCACCAGCCTCAACGGCCCCGCCTCGCCCCTCTCCACCACAAAGTCACAATTATAATGCGTATGCCCAAACGCCCACACCTTGACCCTCCCACTCGCAAAGCACCTCTCTCCCGACAAATCCGTCGAGAACCCGCTCGTGATCCTGCTGCCCGCATGCCTTGGCTCCGTCGCCCGCTCATCCCTCGTCGGCATCCAATGCGTCAGCACCACGACCCTCACCTCCCCCCCATCTTCCTCCTGCTCCAACTCCCCCACCCGCTCGTTCAACCACCCCAAATCCCTCTCATGCGCCGCATTGTGCTGCTTCACATCCCACCCCCTCGTCTTGTAGAAATCGTTCAACCCCATCTCCACCGCCATCGCGTCCTCCTTGGCCACCCGCGAGAACAGACTACACCCCAGCACCACCATCCTCTTCCCCCCCTCGGGGGGGAGTCGATACACCCCCCTATCCATCAGCACAAACTCCCCCAGCCCCTCCTTCCCGCGGCACTCCTCCTCAAACTCGCGGAGAATAGCCAGCGTCTCGGGCCAGCTCGAGTGGTACGCCTCGTGGTTGCCCGGCACGAAGAGGACGGCGCGGAACTGGCGGAGCTGGGCGGTCAGGAAGGCGAGGAAATCGGCGTTGTGCGCGGCGACGGTGCCGATGTCGCCCAGCAGGGCGAGGTAGGGCGCTCTTGGGGTGATGGAGAAGATGTCGTAGGCTTTGGGGGCTTCGAGGTGGAGGTCGGAGAGGATTTGGAGGGCCATGCTGCCGGGAGGTGGGCAAGAAGTGGGTTTTGGAAAGGCTGTATTGGTGGGATGAACAGCCAAGGAATCTCTGCGAGTGTTCAGACGGACTGTGGATGGGATGAACTGCGTAGGCACCTAAGGGCCTTGACTTGGTAGTGAAGTAAGAGCTGAAGCTGCGGAGTGAAGGGAGAGGGGAGCTGGAGTTGTCAAAAGAGGGAACATGTCAAGGCGGGCGTCCCCACCCTCCCGCTGTGGAGGCTAACTGCCCAAGTCCCAAGCAACCACATGGCGGCATACCCTTGTAAGTCATCACCCAACAACACCACACTCCCACGACGACGCGAGGAACCAACACATCCAGTCACAGCGAACCAACCACTTATCTATTGGCGAGCACTCTCACGTCCCATGACCCCCGCAAACTGAGCAACCTGAACCTTGATCGAGTCCCCTGCCTCGAACAGATCCCCCTATAATTAGAACAAACCACTAAACAGCTCTATCAATGAAAAAAAGGGGGTAGACCCGACAGCCTCGACACAACAGGCGCTCTAACGATGGACAATGTAAGCAGAAGAAAAGGACACAAAAAAAAAAAGAAAGGTACCCGCTGACGGCCCAAGGACAAACGACCGCCCCTCCTCCCCTTCCCATCCATCCAGCCATCCATCCATCCATCATCCATATCAAAGATATCTGTCCGTCGCTCTAGCCTCGCACAGATTAGTTAAACAACCGACTCATACCCTACACCCATCGTCCAACATAATCCATAAAATCGGTTCGGCCCCATCCAAAGGAAACAAAAAATACCCCAGCCTCCCTTCCCGCTTGCACAGCTGGGGCTCATATATCCACCCTGTACTCTCCCCCTCACAAAGATACAACGAGAATAACCATCCTACAAAACCTCCTCTTCAACCTCTCGGAAACGCCCCCCCAAAACCAACCTTACACCCCAACTTCAGCGACCCCCGCAACAGCCGCCTGCGCAACACGCACACCACCAGCCGCGGGCACCTCAACCTGCGCCTTGGGCACAACAGCCGACATCGGATTCCGCGTCGCCACCACAAACCCCGGCATGCCCTGGTAGATCATTGCTCCGACCATGAGGATGAGCAGCGGAATCTGTACAAAACACGTGTTAGCACCCTGTCAAATGTCGAGAGGGGGAAAAAAAAAGAGAGAGAAAAACATACCCAGAAAAAGAACAAATTCCGATCCCAACTCAACCTCTTCAGATTCTGCGCATGCGCCCTCCTCAACGTCGCCTGCTGCTCTTGGGTAACCGCATCCTTCCTTCCAATCTGCAGCAGCGCGGGGATCTCTTGGCCCTCCGACTCCTCGCCCTCCACCACCTCTGCCTCAACCGTCGCGGACCCGGCACTCCCCCCCACGACGGCATCAGCAGTTTGGTCAAACAGCGCAGCACACTTTGCGTCCGCGACCGCATCCGCTGCTGCCTGCGCTGCCGAGGTCCGTTTGGTGTCCATGTCGCCTTGGTCTTGTTGTTGAGGGAAGAGGTCATCGTATGCAGGGGGCGGGGTGGCGGCCTTGTTTTGGTTGTTGCTGTTGGAGAAGGGCGAGAGGTAGTTCCACGCGCTGTTGGCCACCTGCTGTTCCTCCTCGCCGGCGGCGCCGCCCGGCCGGGCCGCCCCGCCGCCGATCATGGTCGCGAGTCGCTGAAGCACGGGGTTCTGGTACTCGGGCAGCGGGGGCATGTTGGGCATCTGCGGGAAGCCGGGAAGCTGGGCGAACTGCGGGAGCTGCGGCAGCTGGGGAAGTTGGGGCAGCTGGAGCTGCGGGAGGTACTGCAAGTGCGGGCCCATGCGCTGCTGCAGCTGCTGGAACTGCGCGGCGACCTGCTCCTTGATGGCGGCCATGAGCGCGCCCGTGGCGTCGGTGCCGCGGCGCCGGGGGCGGGACGGGCTGCGCACGCGCGCGGGGGTGTTGGCCCCGCTCCTGAGTCGGCGCATGCGGAGCTCCGGCAGCTCGGCGGCGCCCGACTCTTCTTGGATGTCGGAGGAGTAAGCCTCCGAGTACTCTTCCGAGCTCTCCTCCTCGTGCTCGGGGTCGTCGCTGCTTGAGATGTCGGCGTCTGTGGGCGAGAGCGCCACTTGCGCCCGGAGCGACTTGAAGCTGGTGACGCTGTTGACGCGGCTGTGCGACGAGCTGTCGCTCTGGGACCGGCGGTGCTGCTCGCCCCGCTGGATGATGCGCACGACCTCCTTGGACTTGGCGACGTCCGCGGCCGTGAGACCGGACAGGGTCCGAAGCGTCGGATCTGCGCCGTGGGAGATCAGCAGCCGGACGATCTCGGTGTGGTTGCTCATCGACGCCATGTGCAACGCCGTGTAGCCACCATTATCGCGAGGGTCCGGATTCGCCCCGCGGGCGAGGAGGCCAGCAACGAAGCGATGCAGGCCCATCTTGCACGCCAGGTGCAACATAGTCTGCCCGGTGATCCTCCTCCTAAGGTTGAGACGCGGCTTCCGGGTGCTGTTGCTGAGATCCATCAGCTCCATCAGCTTCAGAAGCTGGGCCTCAAAGTTGCCCATGCCGCCACGGTTGGACGATCCCTCGGGGCCGGACATATCGGCGCCGGGCGAGGGGTAGCAGCTAGACGACTCCTTGATAATCCGACGGGCGAATTCGGTGGGATCCTCGTACCCGCCCGTCATCTTATTCCCAAGGATCATGAGCGCAGTGCGCAGGAGCTGCTGCTCGCTGTCATCCACGTAGCGGAACCACTGGGGCGCCACGTTGAGGCCCTTGATGGTGACGGGCACCATGCTGGCCATCTCGGACGGCGGCAGCAAGCACACAAGAGACTCTGATGACCAGTACATGGTCCCCGGAGCCTGCTTGTCGCCAAACATGACCTGCATCCCAGCATCGAATCCTTGGCCCATGAGCGTGACCTCGATGCCGCCGGCGACAGGTCCCTCGCCGGGGATGACCTTGAAAATAGCCCTCTGGGTTGGAGTTTGTTGAGGCCGCCCTTGCCCAGCAGCGGCATTCGGCGGAGCCCGCGGCACAGCGGGACTGACCGGGCCAGGGTTTTGGCGAATTGGCGTCGGCTGCAGGCCAAACATGGGTGTGCCCAGATTGCCGAGGCTCGCCGTCCTCCCCAGGTTGGGCAAGAGAAGCTGGCTAGTACTGCCGCCCGTCTGCGGGTTATTGCCAAAGGGGTTCGTCGACGTCTCGGGGGTGACAACGCCGGAGCCAAACAGCTGCAGATCCGGAGGAGGCGGGAACGTCGGAGGGGGTGACGGCGAGAACGACGACTTGGCCGGCGTGACCATGTTCGAGCCTGTGGCAGAGCGGGGCATCCGCGAGCCAGTCATGAACGACGAAGTATCAAGGGGCGTCATGGCCAAGTCGCTGGGAATCTTGACAATCGAGTTGTTGGCTCTCCGCCGTTTCGCCGGCCCAGAGTGGAAGGACGGCGAAGCCGGGCGGGAGAGATGCGGAGGGCCGAGGGCCGGCTGGAGCTGCTCGACCGGCAGTGACGATATTGTCACCGAGCTTGACGACCCGCGCCTAGCAGCCGCCTGCAGGTCAAGACTCGGGGACGACTCGGCCGATGGCCCAGACCCTGCGGCAGTATGCGGGGGTGGGGGCGGGTCTTCCCGCGGGCTCAGCATTGCAGCCGGCACCCCGGGGGTGGGCTTGGGGAGAGGGTTGGGACTTGTCTTGTGATCATCAGTAATCATGATGGACTCTGACAGGGTCTGGGCAACCGGGTGGCCGAGGTGGTCGGTCAGGGTGAAGATGATCTGGAACCCCTGCTTCTCGGCGTGGTGGCGGCAGTAGCATGCGATCCGCATGGGGGCCTCGACCTGCCAGTACCTCCGTGGGCCGGCTTCGGGATGGTTCTGGAGAGCCCACTCCTTGACCTCCTGGGTGTTGAAGACAATGACTCTCCGGGCCTCGTCCCGCCTCCAGGCCTCTTCATCCTGCGGATGCTTCGACTTCTTGCGGCCGGCGCGCTTCCGCTCCCTGCCGATGCAGTTCTCGCAGATCCGGACCTCGCCCCCTTCCTGCGTCTTGACTTGATCTTGCTCGCTTTCCGCCTCGGGGCCCGAGGGCTTGTTACGCAGGGCGGCAGCAACCTGCTTGGCCCGTTGCAGGGCCGCCGCCTTCTGCTGTTGCAGCTGCATCGCGCTCGTGCAGACGAGCATGGCGTGCATCTCGAGCGTGTCGGGCGACGGCTGCGGTGGGGGCTTGGTCCAGAACTTGGGCTTGCTAATGGTGTGCTTGGGGAGGTGGACCTTTGTGACGCCCGGGGGCAGTTGTGATAGCCTCAGCTTGATGGTGATCTGGGTCTCGACGCGGGACTTGGTGTTGGTAGCACCGACTTCTAATGTGTAGGGCCCAGTGCCATACTGCAGAGGCTCGACGGGGGGTTGTGCGGGTAGATTCGTATTATGCGTGAAGAAGGGCGGACCTGCAGCGAGTGGACTCGTATTGGGATAGAAGGCGCCCAAGATCCCGGACATGCTTGTTGAAACGGCGGCCGGGTCCTGCGAGGCCCGAAACTCGTATTTCGAAACGGGCGCGGGTTGTTGTTGTGGACGCATGCACAACGACCCACCGGGCGTGGCATCGGATTGCATCCCTGGGGGTTTGAAGGTAAACGGCTTCGTGGGGGTCAGTGTTCACTTCCTACACACGAAGATGGGCCGGCATTCGCTCGCACGCCCAGAGATTGAGATGGACGGATTACAAGCAGAAGCAACGTACCAGGTAGCTCTCGTCAAAGGCGGGCGGGGATGCCATCATGACATCGGGTGAGAGGGTGGTGAGAGCGGAGCCGAAGGGGCTCGGGCTGTCCATGGGACTCTGCAAGCTGGACTGGGCGGCGGTGGATCCGTTGAGGTCGTCAAACGCCGCGTCAGTCATGGTGAAGCCACCGGCGGTGCTGGTCCTCCGGAAGGCACCCGCCATCATGTCCCAGCTGGCCTTCGCACTGGGCAGGCCGTCCATCCGCAGGTCCCCGGTGGTCAGCTGGGTCAGGGCGGTGGTCGAGGTCCGCTTGGACGAGGCCGAGTCGAACGTGGAACCGTGGGGTCCGGCCATGGAGCGGGAGCTGGTGCTCACGAGGCCCAGAGCTTCCGAGGGCGAGCCGCAGTCTTGCGGGGCGTCGGCCATGGCGTGGAACGAGTCGGCGCCGGAGCTGTGCGGGCGGAAGAGCGGACGCGGGCTGGGCTCGTCGGCATCGCGGAGGTCGGGCAGCGGGCTGCCCTCGTCCGAGTCGAGGATGAACTCGTTGGCGAAGTGTGACTCGTTGATGAAATGCGACATGTCAAAGTCGGTCTCGCATGGCACATGGTCGGCCATTTTGGCGAGCGGCCGCCTCGTGACGATGGATCGGGCGTTGAATTGATGCGACTCTGGCTTGCGGGCTCGGGAGGGGATGGCAGCGAAGGCGAGGTTCGGGGAGGGGAGGGGGGGAAGGGCGGATGTCGGTTGTCGGGGTTGGCTGGCTGTGTTCAGGTCACAGCGACAAGCGACAGACAGACAGAGACAGGAGTGGATTCGGTGTCGGTTATGGGGACTGGGGATCGGAGTTGGGCCACAGCTGCTGTCGCATGCTCGATCTGGGCCGTCGACTGCCAATCGGGGGGGATCGGGGGATCGTGGACAATCGGGTGCAGAGGGCGTGCGACGACAACGGCGACGGCGGCGGCGGGGATGGCGATGGCGAGGGTTTCGAGGCAAAACTGGCAATCGGGCGACTGGCGAGCAGCACCTTCTTCCTGACTCCCTCCCACGATGGAGAAAATGTGGCCCTGTGTGAGGGAGGTTAATCTCGGGCAGCTCAAAACTGGTTGAGCAGGGCCACGCAAGAGACGGTCCAGGGTCTACCGAGCGTGCTAACGTGCCACTACAACCTGCGCTACTGGTTGGGACTGGTGGGCGACGCTGGGCCACGCTTTGCTGGGGCGACTGGTGGCTGATGCAAGTGTGCGGATACTGTGTACCTATGCAACTATCAGAGCCCAAGCCCTCCTTGCTCGCCCGCCCGCGGGACCCGCACCAAGACGCCAGAACCAAATCGATGTCCCTGGTTCATCCCAAAACACAAAATCTTTCTGGATTGCTTCCACGCCCACCATTGGCCGTCTCCTCCGCCCATCGGCACAATCCAGGCCAGCACTGCTGCATGCATGCAGCACACCACACTTCCACACTTCGTATGGTTTCTATCTCTGGCCCTGGCCTTGACCTGTCCAGATTACTGTGTTCGCTCTAATGCACCGACGACGCTGCTGCATGGAAGTGCAAGCGGTGAGCCCGGAATCCCCTTGCATATCAGCGCCACATCACCACCACACACCCACCACCAGCCACCCAATTGGCGCTGCGTTGGCGAGGAGGGCACGCCCACACGCACGTTCTTGCCTGAAAGCAGTTGGATCTCGGCAGCGTGGCCGGGCGGCGGAGGGAGCAAGGAGAGGGAGGGGAGCAGGGTGGGCGCATGAGCGTTTTTTCTCTCCCACACCGAATCATGGGCCCGGAGTATGCGCTTAAGCCGCACCAAGATGAAACCGTCTATCCGATGTCACCACCACCACCACCACCACCACCACCACCACCACCACCCACACGCACGGCCAGCCAGACAACGGGGGTCCGCCACCGCGAAATGGAGGCTAGTGCTAATTTAGTGCGCCCAGTTTGACAGCTGGGGCGGATCATTGCGGGTTCCTGCTCCACCACGCGTGGCAAGGGTCCCCCATCCCGACCGAAGGCGGGAGAGAGACATGTCGAGCCCGCCCGCCCCCTGAATCCACAAACCCCAGCGGCCACGGGAGAGGCTCGAATAAAGTTGAAATTAACTAGCTAGGCCTTGCCGCAGGTCCTGTGCTATGCAACTCGGCCGGCGCTGCAACGCTGGAGCTGGAGCTGCCCTACGAGGTAACTAGGTACTTGCAAGGCGGTAACTATCTAGTTATTCGTCTATCGAAATCTCTTTATCCAAGCACTCACCATCAACCACCCACCACATCATTGGTCCAGTTTTACTCATCTATTGTGTGCCATGAAAACACCACACCACACCAAAGACACCTCTGCTACCCCATCCCTCCCCCGCTTTCAGCGAGGATCGAGGCCTCTGGCGATCTCACCACCCCCTCCCCCTCCCCTCCCTCCAAGAATCCACTCTCCCAACTG
>MU855800.1:7867-23341 GCA_033296695.1 Staphylotrichum tortipilum
CCAAAAAGGGGGGGGGGGGGGGGAATCAAAGTGAGGCGTCCAGTTGCCCACCCTTCTGACTCGACGCCCTCAAGGCTAGGCCCCAACCCGCGCAAAGAACGGCCAAGCACCAACACCGTCCGTCCCTCCGCCCGTCCGGAGATGCCGCGCCAACAGCTACTACCTAGACAGACTGATACCAAGCCAGGCAAAGAGGCTCGCCACTCTGCGTGCTCACCACTCTGCGTCCGTCCGCCTACCCGTCCTCACGAACGCGCCGCTTCATAGGACCCAAAAAGCAAGGCAAGCGACGCCAGGCCGGGCCGCAGAGGGGTCCCAAGGCAGTTGGTTCTGCCACGGATGCCTCCATCCCCTAAATTCGAGGCTATGCCTGCGCAACGATGTGCTTTGTCGGCCCAACCACACAACCAACAACAGCGCCAGGCACGCCGGCGAACCGGGCATGCCCACCCGAGTCCCCGCTAGGCCGGGTAAGGTGGCGGAGGATGGCGCTCGGGGGACGACAGTGGGGAGGGGCGGCGAGCCCCCAGGCCGCTCAAACCCCGGGCCGCGATATCAGGCCCGACTGTGCACTGAGCCAAGGCCAATTTCCCAACCCAACCCGCCTCAATCGTGGCTGACGCGAAAATATCTCCCGCCTGCCTAAGGGGAACCGGGGAAGGGAGGGGCGGGGGACTCGCTCGCTCGCTCGTTCTGCTGCAGTTAGCTCGTCTCTGTTCTGTGGGAGGGGTGCCCATCGGCGGGCTCAGCCTGGGCCGCTTTTGCGGCCGCATGAGACGAGAGCACATGCTACCCAATCAATGGTGCCTCCTGTGGCTATGCCATGACCCTCCCTTTTCTGGACGATGCTGGGGACACAGTTAGCGTCGAAGGGACGAAGATTCTGTGATGTCATCGGAAGGAGGGCGTCCAGAAAATTTGCCTGGTGAACTGCCTGATGGAAGAAGGGATGGAAAAACCATCGAAGTTGGGCAGAAGAATATGACTGAACCCCCTCCCCCTTGCTGCTCCCCCCCCTGTCATCGTCATCATTTGGCCCGATTACCAACAAACGACAGCAGCTGCGCCCTGGGATTGGCCCGTTTAGCCGCCAACCAACACATTTGCGCCCAACCAACAGCCTGACTGACCTTGACTGGTCCGACCGACCACAACCATGCCGGATGACGGAGGCAGCCTCCTCCGGTCGACACCGCACCCCGCCGGGTGGTCGGCATCTTCCGCTGCTGCTGCTGCTGCCGCTGCTGCTGCTGCCGTGCAGTGGTCGTGGTGGTGTCTTGTGATGAGGGCGCAGGCAGCGGAGAAATGCAGGGCGGACTCATGCGGATGGGGGCGGGGATGGGTTGGGTTCATGTTAGGTTGATTGAGTGATGGGGGGAGGGTCCCCCGGGCGTGGGGCAGAGATGGGCGGGAGCAGAGGCAGGGACTGGCAGCAGGAGGACAGAGATACCCGGCCGGGAGCAGATCGTGGCGGGTGGGTGGTCTCGGGGCCCTCGGAGGAGGTGGGGGGTGTTGTTCATTGTCATGGGTGCGGATATGCCATCTCCATTCTGCAGGCGAGTTGTGACAACACCCAAGAGCAGGAGATGTCCGAGTCCAAGACGGGAGGTGGGGGAGCAAAGTACGCTCACCTCCAAAACCCAGACTGAGACCAGTGAGTCCGCAACAGGCAAGCTTCTCGAATGCTGCCAGACCTTCTCCCGCCGCCACCACGCACGTCTGTATCACATCACCGCGAGCAACCTAATCACGGCCGGCCCGGTGCCGGTCTGCAGCGCCGATCCCTCTCGTTTCGTCACTTCTCACCTGCCGCCGCTGATCTGTCTCTTCAACACCCCCACCTGCCTTCTCTCGTCAAGAGTGTGATCTTAGGTCTTAGTGAGGCACGTGGGGTCACAGAGGCTGATAAGTTGAAGGCAACGCATGTATCATTCTCGAGGATATACAACGGGAAAGGCGAAGCGAAAAAAAAAGGCAGAATGCTGCCGCCACAGACCTGCAACTTCTCGATGATTGCGCAGAAGTCGCATCCCTCCTGTCGGTCGCCTCTTCCGAAACACCCTCCACACCCGCGATCAAAACCCTCGCTGCTTAAACCCACCGCCAAAGCCGGCGTGACTCTTCCTAACTCCTCCATCCATTCACCGGTCGCGGTCATCTATGTTGCGTAACTCAAGCAAGGTGGCAGCTACTACCAATCGCCTCTGGATCGTTGCTGGGTGCCCGGGATTCTCAGGGTGCTAGCATATCCGGTCTCCAAGCGTTTCGGAGCGCCTGGTTCCCAAACACAGCAACGAAAAAGCTCGACGCCGTTGATTTCCCAGTCCTCGAGCTCCTCCATCCTCACGACGACCCCGTGCCCATCGCGTCAAATCCTCCAATGCATATCGTAGACCTTGTACTGGAGCTGCGGCACCACCGCCGCGAGCATCCGCGCCACCTTGACAAGGGTTTTCGTCTCGAGCAGCCGTTTTCGTGCGACGTTCTCCTGAATGGCAAGCTGAGAGAGGTGCCGAAACCGGCTCACCATATGGGCAAGCGCTCCGATGAGATGGGACCCAAGCGCTGCCTCTGGGTTCTTGGTGAGGTGCACCGCCAGCCCCTCCGTAACCGGGTTATCTCCGATCAGAGAGTCCAGAGCCAACAGGACATAGGCTATATCGGTTGTTGTAAAGTCGTCTAGCCCATCCGGGTTGTAGAAGCTGCTGTTGACATGATAACCCCAATCAAGGTCGAGCTCGAATATACGGAGCGGCAACAAACAGATTCTCCGACGGAGTGGCTGGTCGTGCCAGGTGTGCACTCAATGAGCGTCGAGCCGTTACCTTCGAGAACTTCAGCGCGGACCGCTGCCCGAACCTGCGCCAGCTCACCGTGGGACTATACGATGAGGACTTTGCCACCTTTCTGCACGAGAAAGCCAACTTCGAGAAATGGGCGTGCAGGCTAGGTCTCTCGTGCCGATGGGGCAGATACGGTCGCCGTCGTCGTCGCTCTCTTCATCAATGTCGGAAGCGTTCGGGTTGAAGTGGAGGTGTTCACCACCCACAATATTGTTAAACAGTCCCCGGTTGTCGATGTAGACGTCTTGGAGGATGGCAAGGTCGCTCAACTGTTGGAGGCGCCTGGACATGAACGGAAGGACGGAGGTGCCGAGATGCTGGGAGCGGAGGCGTAGTGGTGAGGCTACCCTACTATATTCTGCACAAAGGTCATCCAAGAAGCTCTCCCCATGGAGCCAGCCCCAAGTTTCTGTAGCGTGAAACATCGAGCTCGCCGAGATCGAGAGGCTCAGTCGCTGCAACCCGGGCGACCTTTTGAGCACCCGGACGATCTACGACCGCCACCAAGGTATTTCCTCGAAGAGGTTACCCAACGGCAGCTCCTCGAGGCCGGGGAAGACCGTAAAGTCGGGCTTTCCGTAGATGGCACGCTCCCTCCACAGCTGGTGTCGGCTACGGGATATGGCGGCGCGGATGGCAGATCTGTTCCCCGCAATCTTGAGGTCTTGGTAGAGAATGGGCGTGATTGCCATGTTGAAGGTCTTGTTGACGAGGCAGAGCCTGGCCAGCAGTCTGGCTTTTGTTTGGCTGGCTGTTTGAGTCCAAGGGAGGAAGGCACTCGTTTTCAATGCAGCTGAGTTGATGATCCATCACTGAAGCCACGCCCCCCTCTATCTGCTCCCCCGCGAGACCCCAACATCATCTCGAAGCACCCCGAGCACCCCTTCCATCAGCCCACCTGCCACCTCTCTCCATATCCACGGCAGTTTAGCGAGCGACAACACTAAGTCGCAGCGCTGCTGTCACATAAACAGGGCATAGTCGTCAGCAAACGGATCTCGCTGCATCGGCACCTGGAGCGACGGCACATGGAACCGGTCGATACTATCAGAGCACATTGCAGAGAAGCGGGGTTTGAGGCTGCAAGAAACAAGCGTGATAAGAATCATTGCTCCCTCAAGCGGGAAGACTACGGCGGGCTGATATTTGCTTCCTGAATCCCCCATCCGTCCAAGGTCTCCCCTCTCACAATCCGCCAGCCCAAGCGTTGAACCACCTGACGGCCTGGTAGAAAGCGGCTTCCTTGCCAAACTTTTGCTCCGGGTCCGACACATTAGCCCGCACACCGAAACCGTGCGAGGTGCCGCCGTACAGGTTGAGTTGATACGGCTGAGTGGTGTTGGCCAGCATGGCCTCCAGCACAGAGCGTCTCTCGGGCAAGAGCATAGCGTCGATTTCTAGATTACGCCGGGGTTAGTCAAGAAAATGTCCCAGACAGAAACCAGCAACTAGAAAGGCTCTCCGTACCAGCAGCAGCAACACTGATCGGGCGTGTAATCGCGTTGATCTCCGAGTCCTCCAGGAGGCTGGGATGGGCGGCAAACCCGGCGTCGACGCCCTTGCCGGCAGCGAGCAGGCGGAACGCGTAGCGGCCACCGTAGCAGTAACCAGTCGTGGCGATCTTCTCGACGCCCGTAGTCTGCAGGTACGCCACAGCCTTGGCGAGGATGGGATCCGTCGCGGCGGGCCCGTGGGCGAGCGTGAACTCGGTCGCGTTGAAGCCCGGCGTGTTGAAGTCCATGGGCGCCGGGTTGCCGTCAAACATGTCCGGGGCAACGACAAGGAAACCCGCGCGGGCGAACGAGTCAGCGAGCCTGTGACGAGATTGATTGCTGATCAGTTGCTCTGCCCTGTTTATTTATCCCACCAGGTGGTCAACGCTTACAGCTTGTTGTTGACGTGCTGGATGCCGAATACATCGGTGAGATACAGAACGCCCACCTTGGGGTTGTGGCAGCTTGGCTGGGAGATGTACAGGTTCACTGTTCAAAAGACAGGAGTCCCCATGTCAGTGAGCTCGCTGCCTTGGTGGTTCGAAACAGGGCATGATCAGGCTGACCTCCGTTGTACATCTGTTCTGTTCCCACCGGCGTGCCAGTATGAGCGACGATCTCGGGCATATCCACTTTGGAGCACTGCTTGGCAAAGGCAACCTGGGCGAACGAGCCCGTGCTGCCGAGCAGCAGAGTAGCCAGGGATGCGCGCATGTTGGCTGTGTGCTGAGCAGGGTGCTAGTGGAAGGGATGGAGGATTCGCCTGTGGGCTTGGAATGAAAACGGGCTTCTCGAAGAAAGTTGAAGCCGTTCTCAGAGCCGTGCGGGAACCCATTTATCCCACGGCTTCTCCAGCATGCTGGTTGTGCCAACGGCCATCATGACCCCCACCCCCAGTACCTGCGCCCGGCCCGCTACCCAGAGGAAGTAGGGCGAGGCGAGGGCAGCACGTTCCGCCCAGTAACTAGCACGGATACGGAGGATCCAGTCCACATAGTTATCCCCGGCTCGTCCCGTTCCTTAGTAGGGCCAATCGGCAAGTGCTTGGTTGGTCAGACCCCGGCTGAGGTCCAAGGCGAGCTAACGCCTCTAGGATATCAGCGCGTCGCCCCCTTGAAGTTTGACAGCGGTGAGCCCATTTTCTGCCCCCAACTTCGATGGTGAGCTCGGACCGCTTGAGCATTGAAAGCTCCTGGACCCACGCGCTTGGCTCGAGGCGGCATCTCTGGGTCTACCAGTAAATGGGAAATGACCCAGCATCACGATCTGGGCGGTTCAACCAAACACAAACAACCAACTCGATCGACCTGTGTGTGCTCTTGGCCTCGCCTCCCCAGCCCCTGCAACCCTTGAAGCGCCCCAATCGCGGCGATCCGGGTTTCCAGCCGTTCCCCTTCCGGCTAGGTTGAACCTGGGAACCCTTCCCCCCCTGACCTCAACCTCCAAAGCAGAGAGAGAGGCTCACTCAAGCCCCTTCCATCACCTCGACCCATCTCCTTGAAGGCCAGTCTAATCGAAAAACAACCCACCAGTCAAACTGACCATGACCACCAAGGGGAGCGACGCAAACGCGCTCGCCCCCGTTGGCACGTTTCTCGGCATCGCGTGCATCACCACAGGACTACGCATCTGCTGGCGATTATGGCCCGTCAAGCGTATCGGTGCTGACGACTACACCCTCCTCGCTGCCTTGGTAAGATCCACACTCCCGAGCTAAGCCCTTGTTCGACAATCGATAACAAATCTCACTAACTACCTAACTACCCCGCCAGGTCCTGACCATCGCCTGGTATGGAGTCGACGTGGCAATGTACCATCTTGGCCGCGGGATCCAGGGTTTCGTCCCGGATCCGTGGACCATGGGTCCGCTGGTCGTCGCCGACGGAGTGCTCTGGGTCTGGGCCCTCAACGTCACCCGCATCTCGGTTGCCTTGCTACTCCTCCGCCTCAAGGACTCGATGCCGTGGAGGGTGACGCTGTGGGCCATCGTCTGTGTTCAGGCGTGCATGCTTGTGGTCGGCACCACGATGCATCTCGTCATGTGCAGGCCCATCTCGGCCCGGTGGGCGCCCACGCCTGACGCGAAATGCATCCCCGCGCCGAGCTTCATGACCTACGGCTACATTTATAGCGGTAAGCTTGTTTCGTGGGGTTCGTCGCTGCCGGGCACTCGTGTCGCTAACGTCACAAAAGGCTTCACAATAGCGTCCGACTTCATCCTCTCGCTGCTCCCCGTCACCTTCATCCGCACCCTCCGCCGCTCCCTGCACGAAAAGGTCCTCATCGCCTGCCTCATGGGCGCAGGCATGGCCGCCACAGGCATCGCCATCGCCCGCTTGTTCCTGATCATGGGCTTCCTGGGCAAGGGGCCGACAGCCATGATAAACATCAAGCAGGACATCCTCTGGGGCATGGAGCTGACCATTGGCGTGCTGACGGCCTCGATCCCGCCCCTCAAAGCGCCCATGCAGCAGCTTCTGCTGTCGTGGGGGGTGCTCCGCTCCAACCCCGGCGGCAGCGACGTGAGCTTTGTCGAGTCCCTTCCCAACGAATCGCGGATTGCACGCCCGATGGCGCAGTGGAACTCGGCGGTGCACGATCGGGCTTCGGAGAGCCAGGAAGGATTGAGAGATGGCCACGCAGCAAAACTGGGCGAGGTGGCGCCAGCTGAGTTTCGCAAACATGGTTTATAACACCCGGGGGTGCTTGCGTGTGGTGGCGGCTGGACAATATAATACCATCATCCTAATCTTGTTTCCCTCGGTTTAACTTTGCTGGATGATGGCTCGGCCAGCTTGTCCGGGCATGCTGGCGGCAGTCCGTCCTAAGCAAGACGTCGTGTGCCGTAACTTCACCAATGTAGCAATCCGGATCATGATTGCCATCATGAACAGCTCTATGTGGCGATTGTCGGCGAGTTTTCAGTAATAGATCTATTAGTGCGTAGAACCCACCCCGCGAAAGCTGGTGTCACTTTGTCCCCAGGACGTGCTGGAACACCGTCTCTTGTGGCAACATTGTGTCTATTCAGCTGACACATCTGACCCCAGGGCCTCTCTGCGTCGTCGCATGTTGTTAACAGAGATATTTTGTGTTTAGCCATCTCCGGGGTTGGGGACGCCATGCTTTCCCGCCTCTGAGGGGTTCTCCTCGACCAATGGATTGCGCCAAACGAGAAGTTGGTATCGGGTTTGCCATGAGCATGGGCATCTTGTAAGGTAACCTGCCCGCCTTCACTCCGCACGGAACATTCCCTCTCTGGCCATCCAGGGCCCGCAGCAACCGCCATCGTCAAGTACACCAAGATCCCATCCCATAGCCTCCAAGAGGGGGGAGCCGACTTGTAAGCCATGACTTCCAACGGCCCTTGGTGCGAAAAGGAGTGTCTTTACCCGTGTCACTTTGGAAGCCCATGGGGGAGCCACCAACATCCCTTGCTCCCCGATTCAGCTAAACTCGCTGCTTCCACACTGAGCTGGCTTACTGCTCGCAACCACAACCACGACCACTACCGTAGGACCAATAGCCACGGACATATAGGCTACAGTCGCCCTCCGGCATGGCTTGCCCCTGAATCACGTGATAGTCAGGCCCTACGCCAGCCAAACCCGTGGTACGGGTGTGCCGGCAGCCTTGGGCGTGCTCTGGCCAGAGCGAAGGCCCAGATTTGCCGACTTCTGACAAGACGCGATTGCATTCCGAGGGTCACTTCGTTGGTCAGCTTCCGATCCTACTCTCTTCTAACATCCCCCAGAATGCCGCGAAGCAGAGCTATCCTGGTGTTGTGTTCAAACCAGAAGAAAGCCAAACGCCCCCCAGATTGCAGCAGCTATGACGAACCACCCCGCAACTGCTGCCGTCGGCCGCCGGGCGGCGCTCTTTGGCGGGCAGCTCGAGGGTGGGTTCGCCCCCGAGCAGACATGGGCCGTGACATTTGCAGATATATTGGCCGCGAGGGCGGGACTGATCTTGACGCGGCAATATTCCAGAGCCAGGGGAGGGTTCTTGGGGAGCGACGCCATCACACACTCTGGGGACGTGGCCAAGTCTGGTAAATCAGTGCTCCCGGAGACCGGCAGGACTTCGTCGCTGACGTTGAGAGCAAGCTGGGGTTCCGAGACACAGCCAGAGTCATCATTGGCCATGGCGGCAACGAGGTCCATCGTCCGCCCGCCCTTCCGCGTAGTAATGAGTGTCGTCTTAGAGGGTACGTTGGAGAGGTTGCGGGTCATGGCGCGGTCAAAATCCCCATGATTCTCCTCGCAGGTGTTCCAGAGGAGATCTCAGTTGATCACTCAGTTTTCCTCATTTGCAAAGTTGTCGACAATGGTATAGACGAAGAAGGTCTCGTTGCTGACTCCGAGAGTGGGCTGGACATATTCCGGAATCGGACCCCAAGTGTTGGGTAGGTATATCGGGCGAGCCGAGGATTTTGGACAGCAAAGATAATGGGCACGTAAGGCGTGGGCTCGTAGGTTTCGGTGTTGCGAGGGAAGACTAAGTCGATTTCCACCACGCTGGCGCCGACCAGGGCGCCGAGGCCGGCCGCCAAGGCCACCAAGGACCAAGTAGCGTGAAAGGAGGGGCGCATACTGTCCGAGCAGAGATGAATGGACGCGTGTGATAGAAAATACGGGAGAGATGAGAGAATGAGGTGTGACGGGAGTTGGTTTAGGGGCGAGGGAGTGACCGACGACGGGAAGCGTTATCTCAAGGGGAAAAAATTTTCAAAAAAGGGGAGAGTCGTGAAGCGAATCTGCGGGAGGGAACAGGCTGAGTCGCGCGAAACTGGGGGCGGGGGGGCCGTCCTGACAAAACAGTCTGTTCCGTCTTTGGCACAGGGTCTGGAGACTCCGGTGAGACACGGCAAACACGGCCAACGGGAACGCGCATAAACTATCCAGCATCCGATGCTACTGGGTAGATTGGAAATAAGCAACCAACAACGACCAACGCGAAAACAGAATCACCGAGCCAAGCCTGTCTGCGCCTATGGTTGAACGCGCGATCAATAGAATAGCCGGCTTGGCGTCGCGCGGCTGGACTCTGCCCTCGCTGTCAATGTCTGTGATTTGGGAACACCATCCCTCGGCCTGATGCCCGCCAAGGCAGCCAAACCATGGAAAGGAACGGGCATCTCGTTCACCGCCCCGTCTTCGTACTGGTACCTCCAGAATTTCCAGATCGGCGCGATGATGGTATGTATTCATCACGAATCAATATTAAAACGCAAAGACTGACCCCACGGTGTGCTCAACGCACTAGGAACACGTTGACTTTGTAAACCTCATGACCTACGATTTGTTTGGCAGCTGGGACAAGGACTCGAACTGGATCGGGCCCTATGTTTACAGCCACACCAACCTCACAGTGATAAAGCAGGCGCTCAATTTTCTCTGGAGGAACGGTGTACCGGCAAACCAAGTCAACCTAGGACTTGGGTTTTATGGACGGTAAGAAAGCGCCTTGGCTCTCCTCATCCCAATGACCATCCAAAAGGAATATGGACCTCGGGCTGACTGATGCCAGAGCCAACCGAAGGGGGTTACACTTTATAGTACCTACGAGCTCGCGAATCCGCACTGAACCAATCCGGGCTGCGAATTCACCAACCCATGCAGGGCTGGGCAGTGTTCTGTACGCCATGACCCCAGCCCCCTCCCCTCTACCCTGCCTCCTCCACTCACCTCTCTGCTTTACATCACACGGCTGAGTCTGTTTTTTTACCGCCAGATTACGGGGGCTCTTCATCTGGGCTGTGACACAAGACACAGACAAGAACGATCTGCTCGACGCTGTTCTCAGGCCGGATGGGCTCGGCAAGTTCAGAAAGCGCAACGGCGTGAATTCCGGCGCCGACGACTGGGATACGCGGGTCCTCGACAGGTGTTCATTCTCCGGCAAGTCCATGAAACCGTCTGCTTACTGCGTTTGTTTGCTATTGCGAATTACACTCGTTCTGTCGCAGCTGTATGTCGAGGATCCGACCCCTTGCCTCTGCCCGTAGCATGCTTGCTCACCTGCCTGCCTCCCCAACTCCCAGCCGCCAGCCCCAACGAAAAGCGCCGCTGCGAGGACATCGATCACATCGTCAAGCGGGACCACAGCGGCGACTGGAAGCGGTACGTGGACCACTCGTACCGGATGGACCGGAGGAACACGCCGCCCGGGGAGCTACACCAGCTTCACGAGCGGTGGTACTCGCCGACCTCGTCGACTGGGTCGCCCGCACGAAGGGCGTGCAGCAGACCTTCATCTACATAATTCTAATGGGAGGCGGGACTGCATGATCAACAATTTCACCCGCATGATTGTCGAGGCCGACATCCATGCCAGAATGAGGGCGGACAGTCAGACAACGGGGATCCTGACACCTATAGGAAACTTGGGTACTTTCCACCCCAGCTTCCCCCCGCCCCCCCTCTTCCCCAGATTGTTATGACTCCCTCATATGCTGACTTGGCTGGTACGATGAAACCAAAAGAACGACATGAGCTCGTTCAAGCACTCGTACGTCAACTTCCGCAACAAAGGCGAGGTCAAGGCATCGCTCATCTTCGCTGCCTACGGCGAGTTGCGCATTCCCTACACGGAAGAGGTGCTGCCAGGTGAGTCTTCCTAAATAACCCCATTGCTCCGGGTTCTTCGAGGTCCGTTTTGTTGAGATGATGTAGCGCCTCGTGCTGATCAAGATCAAACCCGGCTTCCAGGCATCGCCCCCATTGGGGCCAGAGGGATCGTGACCATCGGGCCCAAGTTCAAGCTTGTCGCCTCTTTCGAGGGAAAGGTCTCCATCAAGGCGTAAGTCCTGGGGAGGGAACTGCCAGGAACTCTGACGTTGAGCCGCGGCTAACGGACACGACGTCGCTTCCGTTGTTCTTTTTGCAGAGATGTTCGCGTCGACTTCTCGGTGGCCAGCTGGGATTACTCCCAGCGATATCCCGCCGCAAGCGAAGAATACCTCGATCCGCAAAAGGACGATCCGAACCATCCGTCTTTGCCACAGCCAAGAGGGACGCAAGCGGCCCCATCGATTTCAGCTGGCAGGTGACGGTCCAGGGGCTCGCCGAGCTCCACCTGTGAGATTCTCCCCTCCTCACCGTGACTCTGTCCTTGAGGCTGACGACGAACCTTTCCCAGTATCCCTATGATGACGTTCGTGGTTGTTTTTGACCCCAAGTGGGCAGTAACCGGCGCAGCGGTAAATAACCCACCACCATGCGCAGCGCGAACGCCAGAATAAAAGGGGCTACCGCCCGGTCGCGGGGGTCAAACATTCACAGGAGCCAAACCACACAGGCCAACGACGCTACATCCTCGCTGACACACACGCTCTAGGTTAACCTTGCCATCGACACCTATCTCCGGATCCACAGCCACGCCGCGGTGGGCAGCCAGCAGGACATTGAGTACTGTATTGGTGCTGAGGCCGGATACAACACGTTTGCGCAGATCACGGCTCCGTAAGAAGCCCTCCCCCAACCACACACACGCACTCCCATTCCTTGCTCTTTCCTGGCAAGAATTTGTCGGCCACCACGGCTGTTAGCAAAATACGCCATTACATCAAGACTATCGGATCTCACGCGCTGTGTAGGACTCTATTTGGCGTCAGTCTGAACCGCAGGTGGTCCTTGTTTGCCGACGAGGTAAGTCCTTCTTTGTCTCTGGCTTGCTCAAGTACCTAATACATCATTGTGCTACGTGCTGTTATTAACGAAACGATCAATTTCTTCCGCGGAGTATCTACCAAAGCCCTGCCTGCCCAGCCGACAATCTCCTACGGGGCGTCCCATTGCTAGACGATCTTCCCGACCTCCACACACTGCACCGGCGAAGCGGGGTAGCCGATGAGAAGCTTTTTGAGGCGTGGGCCGAGTCAGAGGCTTACTCGACGAAACAAGTTTAATAGCCAAACATGTGTTGGTGATGGATAGGGAGGATGTCTTTGTTTTGTACCTTGGTCGTTTTTTTTGCTCTAAGCCATCATAATGCCAATTACGATCTGTGTGCGACCCCTGAACAGCCAGTTCTGATATTGAAAATTATCAACCCACCCCGTTCGGTTTCCATTCTATGAGGTAGCTGTCTGTCTCTGTCTGTCTGTCTGTCTAGCTATGCGCCCCTGCCATGCAAATTAAGGGATATTAACTGCGTCTTGCGACGTCACTTCTATGGAGAGAAAAAGGAGAAAAGGAGATGAGAGGGAGAGACCGAAAGCAGACAACGCCGCCGCCGCCAGCCCCCAATCACCAGAGTGATGAAACCCAACCCGTCCGCTCCTGGTGTAAAACGCATGCCGATGCGAGGGAAAGAAACAAAGGAAGAATCCGCTGAAAAAAGGAAAAAGAAACAAAAAGAAGCAACCCGCCCACCGTCCGGACACCAACTTTGGCCGTCCATCCTCCTCGACTCGTCCTAACCCCAGTGGCAATCTTTCTGTCCATCCCTGCTGCTCCCGTTCTTTCCTGCCTTCTTTCTCAATCTGTAATCTGCCCTTAATCCCTCCTCCAACCAAAATTTCATCGTTCCCCTGACCACCCCAAACAAACAATCTGATTCCTCCCGCCCCCAACCACCCCCACGTTCTCAACCAACTGCACCAGTCTTCCTTCCCCCCCACGCCCTCAACTAACTGTTTCACCACCCCTAGTAACTCCCTTCTCCCAACCGTGGGGTGCGAAGAAAACAATCCACAAACCTCAAAACCGCCCCCCCGCAAACCCAACCCCCCTCAAACTCCCCACCCCCAAGCTCGGCCCCAACACCTCCCAAAACCGCTCCGTATCCACCTCCTCCAGAGCGCGGTACACCCTCGGACGCGGCAGTTCCTTCGTCTTGTCCTCGGTGCCCCCGTTCCGCGCCGCAAAGGCGTGCATATCCTCCCGTAGGGCTGCAAACATCTTTGTGCGTTTCCCGTCCCCCTGCTCCTCGCCGGCATCACGCGCGCAGGAGCCTTGCTCGGGGCCGCGCTGCTGCTGCTGCTGCTGCTGCGGGCTGGGTTGCTGGTGGTGGGAACGGGAATGGGGGTAGTCGAGCCGGCAGCCGAGGCACTCGTCGTCGGCGTCGGAGTCGTAGCGCCGCAGGCCGTGGAAGATGCTCCCCAGGCTTGCCGCCCACATGCGGCGGATGTGGTCGTCGCCTGAGGGGCGGTGGTAGTGCGGGGTGATGGTGCGGACTTGGAAGATGCGGATGGGTTTTGTGAGAGGGGGCGGGGTGTTGGGAACCGGTGGGAGGGTGTTGTTGTTCCCTGCGGTGGTGTGAGTGGGAGGGGGTGAGATGGGCCCGATGGACTTGCGGCGCGGGGGTTTGATCATGGGTTTGGGGGCTGCCTCGCTGGGGGCAACGGGGGCCTCGCTGGAGCGCATGATGCTGTCGCGTGTGGAGGAGCTCGGGCAGGAGGGGTGGTGGCGGGTGCCTCGGGGCTTGTTGCTGCGTGGAGCGTGGTCGTCGCCGCGCACGGCGAGCAGGTGCCCACGCTCGAGCAGGTCGATAAAGTGGAACGGCTCGATGGCGTAGCCGGCGGCCATGCGCAGCTTGAGGGCCAGGTTCATGGTCATGGCGTGCTCCCCCGCGTTGCCGGTAGTGACAAAGGAGTCCGGGGAGGCGGTGGTGTTGGTGTTGGTGTTGTTGGTCGCGGCAGCATTCCCGGACCCCCACGTGCCCCCATTCCACTGGTGGTTGGGGACCGTGACGAGCAGCCTGTTAAGCCACGAGTTGACGATGCGGGAGCACCTCCCCTCGCTGACGTAGTCATATTGGCCGTTGCGCAGCAGCTTGGGCTTGGACGACCAGCGGAGGCGCACCATGGTGTCCTCGTGCTCGGGGGCCGGGGACATGGCGAAGCCCGCGGCGAAGGCCTTGCAGTACTCGTGGACGGACGGGGCGAACAGGTTGTCTGCGTCGACGAAGCCGATGTAGCGGCGCTCTGCGCAGAAGGCGGCGGCCAGAGCGGTGCCGAGCAGCATGCCCTCGCCCTTGCCGCTGCGGATGGCGCCGTCGGACGGGCAGATGAGCTCGGGCATGCCAGCCGCGCGGAAGGCGGCGGCGGCAGCGCGGTCCTTCTGGTGGATGGCGAGGATCTGGCGGCGGCCGTCGCCGCCCAGGTCCTCGACCATGGCCACCTGCTGCTTGTACCGCGCGTCCCCGTTCTCGCGCGGGCAGTTGGAGACTAGGATGACTAGGCACGCGGATGGTATGTGCGAGAGCACGGCGCGGATGACGGACAGCTCCTCGTCCTTGCACGGCACCACGATGACCATCTGCGACCAAACCTTGAGCAGCGTGTCGCTTGAGAAGCACAGCGTGTCAGCGCGGCCGGGGTCGCGCGAGGCGGGCAGCTTGGCGCTGTCCTGGGACTCTGGCTGCTTCTGCGACTGCTGCTTCTGGGACTGTACTTTCTGCTGGGGCTCTTGCTGTTCCTCCTGCTGCTGCTGCTGCTGGTGCATGTGGGCATCCAGCTCGAGCACCTGGGCTTCCTCGGTGATGTGCACCAGGCCCAGCGTGCAACTCGTCGACGGGCGAGTCAGCCGCACATTCCCACTGCTTTGAGGGTGACTGCGCCGCGTGTCCACCCCCGCCTGGGCTGCTGAGGGGCCTACTGCGGCTGGGTTCGTGGGCATGGCGACCTGGGTGGGGGTCGCTTCTGTTGGGCTTGGGCTGGGTCTGGGTACTGCTTCCGGCCTCGGTCTTGGTCTTGGTACTACTGGTTTCAGGCTCAGAACGGGCGGTGCACCGGGCCAATGCAAACCAGGGTAGCCAGAAGGCTGGTGAGCGGTAAGGACGGCGGCAGACATGGTGATGATCGAGCTGGTGTTTTAATAGAGAATTGCCGGTCAAAGAAGTCGGATCAGGAGTCGGGTCGGTTGAGATGAACAACGGCGGAAACATGGTTGGGACCAGAGCGGCGGCGAGCCTTGTTGTTGAACAGGCAGGAGGAGCAGGAAACAGGAACGACACCCGATGACAGACGAAATGTCATGGTTGTTGCCCTGCATGACTGCGGCACAATGAGAAAAACGGGCGTGCTGTTGAAAGCGGACACCTTGGCACTAACTAGGCTCGGGATGGGGAGATGGGAAGATGGAGAGATGGCGAGATGGGGAGATGGGGGTGCGAGATGGAATGGGGGGAGGAGG
>MU855801.1:0-23325 GCA_033296695.1 Staphylotrichum tortipilum
AGGTCCGGCATGCCTATAGGGCACATCGGAGTATGAATACTACTACTACTACTACCACTCCCTCCTCCAGCCAACGACCGGTCCATAGAACAACATGGCTCGTCGGTTCGCCCGCTCAAACCTGACCAGGACCCCTCTGAAGTCGCTGGTAGGGTGAGCACGATCCATGTTACGAATGGAGAAGTGCCGATTAATGCGTAAAACCGAAAGCGGGTGCTGTCCCCATGGACCTGATCGGCCTCGTCGCAACCGAAGTGCTGACCGCCTTCGGTCAGCCCAACTCTACTGAGGAAGCTACAAGCCCCCTCAACGAGTGACTGACTGGCTGGCTTATATACATGATGACTTCTTTGTCCTGCTGGCTCACGCTTGCTCGCCAGCTACCCTGAGCTACCCGTGCATGAGGTTACTAATTATGAGGCTAATACGCACCAGAGTCAGGCGCCTCGAGACGACATCCGAGTCCCCTCCTGCTGTCCCCCACGCAGATGCAACGGAGGACACAGCACTGGCCTCCTCTCCTCCTCGCGTTTTCTCAGCATTTTCATCTGCCCAAGACGGTCCTGCTGCCAAAGCTCACGTCCCATCATGTTGTGGTCCCTGGTCACGAGGGCCTCGGTCACGGCGCTCGCGAGCTACGTGGCAACGGTCCATGGACTCGCCTTCTTCCCTGGGGAGCAACGAACCGAGATGAGGAATGGAAGAGAGGTCTGGGTTACTGGAGGGACAACCGCGGTGGCGCAGGAGACAGTCTTTTTCGGTATGACTGATGCCGTTGTCTCTCGCTTTCCGAGCCCTCTAACGTAGAACCGTGTACTTAATAGTAAGAGACGAAGGTGCTCTTCGTCCAAAAATCGTCTACAATTGCCACCTGGTACGAGCGCTCTGCAACAACGCAGTGGCTTACCTCGGTCCTGGTGTCCAGACTGCGACCTTCCAATACGACAAAAACGGGAAATGAGCCGAGGCGCGGAGAGAAAGCGCGGGTTACGACGATAACTGGATCGACAATGGCCGATGCCCCGAGGACGACGGGCAGCCAGACTGGTTTTTTGTCAAGTCGGGTGTTGTGGAAAGAGGGCCGCTGCCGGCCGAGCTGAGCAAAGTGGGTGGTTCAACCAGTCCGAACAGGCTGAGGTATAAGGAAGATAAATACGACGAGAACCAGCAACGAATCGAGGAATGGTTCGACTATAGGGCCCTCTTCACGTGAGACGAGTTTCCGGCCGCCTCTTGGATCGAAGGGGGGGCAGCGCGCGGGGCGGCTCCCGACTGGAATCCCAAGAGCGTAACCACGTATTATAAGCCGGAAGGATTTTATCCTCTCTGTCGAGCTCATCATCACCTACTGCCTGCTGACTTGCGATTCCCAGGTACGCCAATGGGCCAAGACTGCAAGAGGGGAGCCGACGGCGCCGAACCGGAAGGAGACTATTAGCGCGAGCTTCAAACGGAGCAGAACTAGCAAGGTTCTGCTTTCAGGCAACTGAACGTAGGCCCCAAGTCTGCGCGCTCCTTTCCCATGCAACCCCCCCCTCCTCCTTCCCCCAGCGGGCTTTGTTCCGAATTCACGTAAAGAAAGGAGGCTGACTTCGATTCTTGTTCTTATCGTGCTCAGACCTGGTTCACGAAGCTCGCTAACAAGGCCGGGCGGCGGCGGAAGGACGTTATCTACAAGTTTGACTTCCAGATGGTCACGGATGCCAATAGCAAAATCGCCGTCTGGCTCGAGGCAAACGGCGTGAAGAGGTACTGCTACGGCCTCCTGAGCCAAGAATCCTGTTATCCGAGGCTTCTGCCGACTGACCCCGAACCCAACCCTTGAGGAGTGCCACGCGCTTCAGAAGAACTTGGGTCTTTCCTGGCGGGGTGTGGCATACGGCAGTGGTTAGAGATGGGGCAAGTTTAGTGTTGAAATGTGTTTAGGAGCTACCAACGCTACTCAATCCGTTGTGTTGATCTCCCTCCGTGCATTCTTCGGTTGATGCCCGCTTCCCGTTGTCGTCCAAACGAGGTGTGACGGCAGACACAATGCAACCAATTTACCACTGCGCTACTTTCCAAAAGGATGTCGGAATTTCAAGACTGCCACTTGAAATTCTGAATTGGTTTATGTACTGTTGACGCCATCGTCACACGAGGCATGAGTAGTCCGTTGACAGGACGAAAGGGGCTACAAACCAGAAAAACAAGGGTTGAATGGATGATGTAACAACCAGGTAACTAACAGATGAGGCCAAGACAAAATCAGGTGGCCTAGCTGTATCTGCTTTCGGGAAATCACATTGGGAACCAAGTCCTAGGATTTTCAGTTTCGTCCCCGAAGACTGGCGGAGAGTAGCGAAGGGTAGGCGGTTGGTATTCGACCAGGAACTCGGTTCCGTTGGTGCAGTCAGCCCAGTTCCTATCCAGCACCTGGTCCAGGCCGTTGGCAAAGATGGTAGCCCGGCTCTTGAAATAGTGGTAGTCTTGATACTCCTTCACATGTGTGTTGAATGCACCGCGGTGGATCTGAAGGTTGAAATGATGTCTAAGTATAAAGGTGAAGATCTGAAGGGGAGGAGGGGGCAGGTTATAACGCCTGTTGTACTCGCCGGCCACGCCCTTGTTAGGGATGCCGGATCTCAAGTACAAATTCTCCAGCACAAGCGGGATGTCCAGGTTCGGGGGCGAGACAGATGCTGCCGAGTCAGAAGCGCGGGGGCCATGTGCGAGGAGCTGCTGGTGGACGGCCTCCATGATATCATCCGGCATCACAACCTCTTCTGCCTGGAAGACGCCAAACAGGACAAGTCTGATGGTCCTCGTATTACCAGGGAATGAGCGAGCACTGCGCTTCCACCACCACCATTCCCGCCCGAGCCGCGGCTTCCCGTCAGCGTTCTCGATACATGTGAGGATGAACTCGAACATGTGGATCAATTGCATGAGACGCCACAGCACGGCTTCGCCTTCGGCAAGAGAGCCTCCCGAGAACCACTGGGAGAACCCGCCAGTGTCGGGCCAATCCTGCGAACAGAGGCAGGGAAGGTCTTCTTGCCCATCTCGTGCCGCCCTGGCCTCGTCACACAAGAGCAGGTCGCGCGAAGACTTGGGCGGATCGGCTTGGTGCTGGAGAATGACAGACCGAATGAACCACTCGATGAAGGGGCCGAACGTCTCCCTTTGCCCCCCTCGCGCATCGTCAAGGTCGAAGACAGGAAATCGGCCCAAATAGTCACGCTCGGCTTCGCCAATGCCAAAATATGAGAGTGCGGAGCTGGCGGAAGCCTTGCGCAGGAGGTCGAGATGTTCTTGCCGGCACGCCTCCGCCCCCTCGTCCGCTTCCTCGCCCGAGGGAGAAGCCCGAGTCGTAGGCGGGTAGAATGGCTGGTTGTATGCGCGGGCAAACACAGCACCCATAAGAAGAGTGGTATAGACAACCTCATGGAAGCGTTCCCTCCAGACATCCATGCCCTGCGGCTCCTCCGGGGTATTGACTGGTGGAGGGGGCGACATATCGAGGGGCCATCGCTGATAGTCGCCCCACGCACTCCAGAAGGTATACTCCTCGGGGAGCACGACATTGCAGTACCGGACCTCGATACACCGGGCCAGATGAGAGAGGTCCATGGCAGTCAGCTCTCCGAGCGGGATATCCGGGGGAACAACACCCTCCCGGAATGCGCCATGGACAAGGGCAGTTGCCCGCGCCTGTAAACCGCTATCAGCTGCCTTGGAGACATCGAGCGTGCAACACCGTAGCGAACGCATTACGTACCACCATCAAGGCCAGATCAAATGCGGGGATGGACCTGGGCGCCACGTGCCAGATAATCATGGGGTTATTCGCAACCCAGACGGAATGGGTGTGGCAGCAAGCAGAAGCAGGGACCAAAGGTCTGTGAAGGAGGCGCAGTGTTGGAAGATGCGGACGACAATCTCAGCAGGGACCGAAGCGAGGGTGCGGGGAGAGGCAGCCATAGCGAGCAAGGGGTGCTGGACGAGGTGCTTAGCCGAGCTTTGGAGGGAGAGGGAGGGGGGGTTGGGTTGGATGTTGGATAACTGGGTGGACGATTGGGTGGGATGATGAGGAGTTGTGATGTCGATAGGGGACCAGGAGAGGGAGGTTCGTTCTTAGCAATGCGTGCTGGGGTTCTGCGCGGGGTTGACACATGTGGTGCTAGCCGAGAAGATGGCACGGGACGTTATGCGAGCTGAAATTGGACCACTGCAAGAGGCACTGAAAGTCCGCGTCCTCCAACCGAGCACCGTCGTCCAAGCTTGCCTGTGCCGCCCTGCAGTGTGCCTCAGAACCACAGTGCATCAGAAGCAATTGGACCACGCAACTCTTCCACCGAGCTACGCCGGGCGATTTGCCGCTCCAGAACATCTCGTTGGCGTGACAACTCTGCAACATCGGCCCGCAATGCCTCGCCGCGCCAGCCCCAAATCCTTCGCGCCCACTTGCCTGGGCGCCCTCAGCCAGTGCGGCTCGGACAATGCCGACTACCTCCGCCTCCTCCAGCAGAACGAGCCCCGCAACACCTACGTCCCGTTCGGCTGGGGCTTCACCATCTACCGCGCCGCCTTTGGCCTCGGCTCCGACGAGCGCTTCGCTACCGCCCTGCGGCGCCTCGACAGCTGGGTGCGCTTCGTCGTCCTGTCCGGCCGCTTCAGTCTGCTGAAGTTTGGGCTCGAGTACGATCTCCTCGGCGGCCTCGATCCGGACCCGAGCGAGCTGCTGGCCGAGCGCCTGTGGAACGAGGTTGTGGAGGATTACCCCGACAAGGACAAGAACCGCTCCGGCGGCGAGGACGGCGACGAGGACTTTACGCCCGTCGGGAAGGCATTCATCCGCTGGGGTGACGACCTTGGGGTCACCCTCGACGAGCGCAACGCGCGGTACCAGAACTGCCTCATTATCGACGACGCTGCGCTCGACTCGATCCTCGATGGTCTGCCCGAGGAGGTGCCCGAGGTGAAGCCGCGGCTGGTGACAGGACAGGAGCTCCGAGACCTGGTCAAGATCAAGTTCCGCGGCGCTTGGGTCTGGGTGCTGGATCGCGGAACCGTACAGGCCCGCGAGGCCGGCGTACGGCGAGCGCCCGAGGATGTCCGACCCCCTTGGATCCGGATCCGGATCGGTGACCTCCCTATGCTGTGGTTTGAGCTACTCAGGGGACATATTCACGAGTGCTGGTGGCATGTCTGCTTAGAGGATGAGGTCAAGTGGGACCGGGTCTTTTGGTGGTCCGATCACGCAAAGATGATGAATGAGATACGGAGGGCTAGTCGTGCTGAGATGGAAGCTAGCAACGGTCAATCTACGGGATAGTTAGCAAGCCAGTCGTGCTATCAGGGCCGTGGTGACTTAATATACCCAACGCCAACCACACCCAGCGTATCCCCGTCATCGCGCACATGAAGACTGCAAATAAGGCCTTGTTCGTAGCCCAGTGCCTACGTTACCCCTTAAATCCCCCACGAATGTCAATCCCCACCCCCCTACTCCCCAACACCCTACAACGCCTTCGCCGCCCACCCCAACCTCTGATTCCCCCCATCAAACACCACAAACGCCGCCTTCAACGCCACGTCCCCAAAGATATTGATCCCAATCCCACTCGAGTCCTGGATACCCCCGTAGCACGACGTCCCCGTCTCATCCACGGGCGCGTAGTTGATATACGTCCCTGGCACCGAAATCGTGACGCCCCCTACCCCAAACTTGAAAGCCGGCAGCGTCGCCGAGCACGGGAACACGTACCCGCCCTCGCTGGCCGAGTTCTTGGCGCTTGAGACTTTGGCGTAGTACGCCTTGACGACGGAGGAGGGGAGGAGGAGGAGGGTGGTGCCCGTGTCGGCGATGCCGGTGATGCTGGTTTTGGTGAGGGTCGTGGTGGTCCCGACCGCGTAGCCGGACGAGGTGAAGGTCCAGAAGCTTTGGCTGCTGTCGGCGGAGACGTAGGAGAGGGGCGCCGTGTAGGCGGAGGTGTCGATCGTGCCGAAGGTGTAGGTGCCGGCCGGGAAGGATTAGGGGGGTTTGGTTTTGGGGAGGAGGGGTGGCTTACGCGCGCCGTGTTTCAGGTCGGCGGTGAAGACGGGCTGGGTCAGACCGCTGAGGGCGTTATCGAAGAAGGTCTTTTGCGGCGTGGGCGACACTGTGTTGAGGTTGCTGAAGGCGAGGCCAAGCAGACCTGAGGAGCTGCTGTCCGAGGTGAAGGCGCTCGAGACCTTCTTGGCCGACTTAACGGCCTGGGCGGTGACGGTCAGGCCGCCGATGCTGACGACGTCGGTGTAGACATCGCCGCTCGAAGCACTGCCGTCACCGTACGTGATAGACCACGTGGCGCCCGAGAGTTTCTTGGCCGTGGTGCTGCTGCCGGGCTTGTACAGCGTCTGGCCGTTGACTTGGCCGCTGCTTGTCTCGGAGCTAAACACCCAGAGGTCGCTGGAGCCGGTGTCAAAGTCCAGGTTGAGGACCTGGGCGGGCGTGCTAATGCTGACGGGGGTCAGGTACTCGGACTAGAGGAGTCAGCATAGGCCTGGACGGGCAAAGAATCGTGAACACCTACATCGTACTCCTCCGGGGTAGTAACCGCACTGCCAGAGCCCGTGCCCGCGGCCGCCTTGGTCGCGTTGATGAGGGCATGAAGGCTCTACGGAACGGGGGCGCCAAACTTGCGGTAGGCCCTAAAGAGCTCGGTAGGCCCGTGTCGGACGTGAGTCGGGTTGTGGACCTGGTTCACCGCGAAGGACTTGGGCGTGCCGATGCGGCCCAGGAGAGCAGAGCCAAGGGCAGTGGAGGCGGCGAACGCCACCATGAGGGTGGAGAGGACGGCCATGATGAGCGTGGTTAAGCTGCGCAAAGTGTGTGTTTTGTGGCTAACTACCGTGGGAGGGAGGGTAGTGGGAAGGAATAAGATCGGCTCGGCAAGTCCGAGGTTCTTATGCTTTGGAAAGAGGTGAGGGGTTGTCAGCTATGGGATAAGGAGCATAGAGCTGAGCTGAATGGGAGAGCGTCTTGCAAGGAACCTAGTGAGCAGCGAGTGCAACTGGACTTCCCCCTGAGGCAACCCAATCGCTGTAACTTTCACGCCTTCTTCTCTGGGATATGCCTCCGCAAGATGGGTGGTCCTGAGACCATCTGATGCCTTCAAGGCGAAGGGCTCCTCCACGTGGTTCGCCGAAGTTCCAAATTCAAGGGTTATGGACTCCAACACGGAGGGAGCCACGCTGCGAAGGTTCCGACAGAGATGGGGCAAATACCTGGCACGTTATTAACAGGCCTGTGTAAGTCCCTTGTAACTACCTCGCGCCCCCTCTCAGCTGAGTCAGCCTTGGACAAGGCCAGTGTTGGTATGGGGAATGCTGCTGTTCGGATTCGAAGGATCGCGACACTCCAGGCCCTGACTGACGTCTTGACGTGGCTACGCCGGGTTCGGGAGGTTACATCGACTGGGACGTCGGCTTCCCTCCAGCAAATCGAGAAGGGATTCCCGTTTCCTTCACCGACGCGACATCCTGTGGGCAGAAGTCAAGACAGCCCGGAAATCGGGACGATTGGGCCTCGTGCGCTATCTCCGCCGCCGATCTGATCCTTCATTCGAGCCGTGGGCTTTCAGCACTGGGCAGCATCGCCCTATCACAGAAGCCGATAGATCACGGGGCGTCGATCGGCACGTGCGGGTGGTTGTCGCCCAGACGGGCAGGTGAGTCAAGCAGCCGCTTTTCATTCTCAGATCCAGGTGCCCGGGTTCGCCCGCGTAGTAACAATCTATCAGATACCTGCTTCTGTAACTATCATCTATATTGATTGTCGTCATCAGTCAGGACAGTTAGTTAGGGGGGGGTAGCGCCCAATCCCCACAGCACAGGCAGAAATGATATGAACGAGAGAGCCAAGTGTAATGTCTCAGGCGTGATATGAGGGTCAACCTTGCAGGTATAGTGTGATGTTTGGTTGGATGAGCAGTGTAACAGAGGCCTGCAACCACAAGGCTGGTAGCTGCAGGATCTGCCGAAAAGCGTGTTACAGCCGTAATCAGCGTTGGGGCGCCATGAGCAGAAGACAGTCAGCCATTGGTTGAGCGCAGAGGCAATCAACCCGACGCACGCACGCACGCACCATCATCGCCTTTTCGTCTGCCGTCTCTGTCTTTTTTTCGTCCGTCGTCTCTGGCTCTCTGGGTTTTCATCTGCACCTTGTCTTTGATCAGACCTTTGCACGTCTTCGGGTTGCTTGAACCCCCCTTTCAATCGCAAAACAACCCTGACCCTCAAGCATGCAGGGCGAACTGGAATGGTGCGAGGAGCACCCGGCGTACCAGTCGCCTGCACGGACAGCAGTGGAAACGTATGAGTCTCCCGCGGAGCGCACATGGGCAGCATCCTAACTTGGCGCCGCCGTAGGCTTCTCTGCCTTCTCGTCTTCGTCTCCTACGTTCCGCAGGACCTCAGCATCGTCGCGCATGGCACCCGTGCCATCTCGTCGCGCTTCGTCCTCTTCCACAGCCTCTCCTCCACCATGACGCTCGCGTTGCGCCTATGCCATCCTGTCTTTTACAGCGCCTTCAACTGCGTCGACGGCGGGCCGTACACCGGGTGGAAGGCGTATTCAGCCCTTCTCGGCGTCATCCAGGCAGCAGTCCAGTTTATCGCCTCGATGATCCTGTAAGCAGGCTTTCCCCCGCGCCCCCTCCCATTGCTTGTAGCGATACTGACGGCTACTGCAAGCCTCGCACTCTATGCTGCACATCGAACTCCCCCGACTGCCGATGAGCCGGTCGAGTACCCCGAGCCAGGCGTCCCGTCAACAGTTATCAAAACAACGGTGGGCACCGTGGCCGTTACTGTGATCACCGTATCGCTGGCCTTCCTTTGGTGCAACCAGTTTCCGTATTTTGACCAAGATGACCCGGGTACGCTGGGACGATACACGGCCGTCTATATCGTGGGCTTGGGCTTGTGGATGTGTCTCCTGGTGCCCGCCAACCTCGCTGCTGTGGTCCTTCAGTTTGTCTACCAACTGCGGACTGCCCACGAGCTGCATTCCCAAGGGGCACTGAGCCTCGTTTCTTTGCTCATGCAAGCTATTGCTTTGGTGTCCCTCGCCGTCGCCCAGACCTTGCGATCGAGGAGTGGCATCATGTGGGTTGGCCCGCCGTGGCACTCAATCCAGCGATTCTTGGAAATGTGGGTGGCCTTCGTCAGCACCATCAATACACAGCTGGCGTATCTTCTTGTTGGACTTGGATTTCTGGCTCTCTTTATCGCTGTTTTGCTGGACAGACGGAGTACGGGGAGAATCACTCTGTGAGCATGGTCACTATAGCTCTCTGATGGTCTCTGACACACGGTACATACAAACGTTTCTCAAGAGATACAAGCAATCGAAACATTTCTGCCTCGCACAATCCCCACAGACTCTCCTGCTCTCGGATGCATGACTTTGACCGGCTTACCAAGTCGGTGAGCAAACCGACATGGCCGGAGCAACCCAGAAATGTTGCCCAAGTTGCCGGGAATGGTGGATTGCGTCACCCTTGCCCCAGTCTCAGTTCCATGCCTATTTTCCTTATCAAGGCCATTTAACCGGCTGGTCTATATGCGGTTCTAACACTCGTTGCCAACCAACTTGCCGCCTCTGGATGGCGTACCTGTGTTGATAGGTACCTGCGAACATGCGGCGAGGCATCTGCCACGAAGAGCATATTGCCAACGGCCAACAGTTGAATCCTTTCGGTCCTTTTTCCGGCCTCTTGACGAATGCCACATGGCTGCATGGCGATGCTTCTGACTTGATTTAATAGCCACAAGATTGGCAGGCGACAACGCCCATCGCGGGACGGCGCTGGCGCTCGCCAAGCACATCGCCCCGGCAGCGAACACATCGGTGTTGTTTGAGGACCTGGCCACGACCATCGATGGAGGGCGAGGACAGAGGCGCGGAGGTTGGCGAGAGCGGCTGTCCATTGTGCGTGATTGTCGTCGGCAACTGGTAATGCTAGGGCGGTGCGGATGACGGCGAAGCCCCACCGGAATTTCTTTTCTTTTTGTTGTGGGTGGGAAGGGAAGAGGGGGAGGGGGGGGTAGGGAAGGAGAGAGAAAAGGAACGAGGGGCAAGAGAAGTATGACGCCTGGTCGAAAGACAGGATAATAACGTACCTTCATGGGGCTCATCTCTCATTGATGAGAACGGTACGAGACACGCTGCTTGGTTTTCGTTCATACCTTCTGCCCTCTACCTGCTCAAGCAAGGTCTCCCATTATTCGTGCGCCGTGGCCGAGCAAGTCTTGGATTGCTCATGCCAAGTTACCAGTCTCCCTGTCCTTGCAAGAAGTAAAGAATCCCAAGGATAAAATTCCTGCGGTGAAGCTCTCAAAGACAGGCAAACTCAGCAAGCATCCTCGGATGACAAGTCGAGGTGGCTATAGGGGGGTCCTGGGGGCACGCAGGTCTGGTCAGGGGAATCATATTCGCAGCGCCAACACAACGAGGAGCAATGAATGACCCCAATGCACCAGCAGGACCCCCAGAGCATGGCATCGTCAGCCGGTGAGGCTGAGCAGCATGGTCCCTCTGAAACGGGCGGTGACAAATCCTGGGAGCGGGGGGTTTACGCGTCCGGCTTATCCGGGGGTGGCCTAGGCACTAAGACATTTCAAAGAACGCCATCGCCTGGGTGAGACCTCATCGCTCCAGGGGAGAGAGACCCCTTCTATGCGTTCACGCCGGCTTCTGAGTTCACAGTCCGGGTGGCATGTCAACGGAATGGGCCCTGGATAGGATCCGTCCGCGATGGGCGGAGCAAGATACCAACTCAGGAGTCCCGGCAACAGCGGAACGCTGAGCAGCTTGGCCGTCGTTTATCGAGCTTCTTGGCTTCAGGGGCACAGCTCTTCGCAGTCCACAGAACGCCCATCCATCATTCAAATACGAGATCGAGCCGTCGTTTCCCGGCCACGAGAACCGAGCCAGCTGGGGTCGCAGTTTGCCAGCACCCGACTCGCGGCCAAGCTCGGTTCCAGCACCGCTCTTGCACTTGGCTTGACCCAAGACAGGGCCAAGAGCAGGAGATGACAGACTCATGTTCGACAAACCCTCGACTCATCTTCCGAGTGCCATTTCACATGCGCCGCCGTCGCCCATCAATGCCGCACCGCAATCTATCCGATCCTCCCTGACCCCTGACCCAACCCCCCTCCCGTCAGCCCAGCCACGTCCAATCGAATGCCACGACGAAAAAAACCACCGCATGGTAACCATGGCAAGCCATCACAACCTGTCGTTCGCCACGCAAGCCCTCGCCAAGGCACCCAAATGGATGCCTTTGATCCGCTCGACGCCACCCCGCTCCACCCAAACCCTCCAGGTCCGGCTTGGTCATCCAGCCAGCCAGTTTCAACCAGGCCACAGGAAAGCGACCCCCCTGCACGCGTCCAAACACCCCCGCCACCCCCCAATAAGCTGCTACCAGCGCATGGGTGCATCCAAGTCCTTGATGCTGGTTGGCCGGGGGAGCGAGCCAACCGCCCGCGGTCATATCTATTCCATCCCACCGCCCTTTGCGGCTTTGCCCCAGGGGCGGACGAGGCATGGTGCCCAACAGGTTTGGGGTATGGCCGCAGCTGATGCGTTCGCTGGCTGCATGGGTATAACAGGGCGCCCCCCGCCTTGGGCAGCACCCGCCTTCCTGCGTACCTCCCTCTTCTACCCAGCTTACTGACTTACCCAACCTACGCCGCTCCTTTCCCACGCAACACATAGCACACACAGCACCTGACACACTCACTCACCGGGGAATGAATATCATGTCGTCGTCCACCGACGATGCACCACCTAAACCCAAAATGTGACGAGGACGCCCGGATTCCGTCCCTTCATGGGACGACGACGACCACCACCACCACCACCACTGGTAACACACCGCTCATCGACCCCCTCGTCACTACCACCGCCCTCGCTGCCCTCACCACCCGATGGTTGCCCACCACCCAAGCCGGCGAGCTCGCCTCAGACGCCATCTGCTGGGGATTTTTAGCCATGCTGCTCAGAAAGAGGGGGATCACCGCCACGACCACAGGAAAGGGGAAAGGCCAGGGTTTGATGACACTGCCGCCACCAGCAGTGGGGGTCAGCAATTTCAAGAGGGGGAAAGGGGGCGGCGCGGCGCTGTGGATGGTTGCGGCTGCGGTGGCGGGGGGTCGAGTGGTACCACGGCGAGGGGGTGGGAGGGGGGCCGGTGTGGGCATTTGTGAGTCTCGCCGAGGCCGGGTTTGAAATTAAATCACTCATCTGGCCACCACTTGACTGACCATGTCTATTTAATAGCCCTGGCTCACCCCCTTGGTGCTCGCGGCTGAGCGGAAGTTGCGGCCAGAGTCTCGCCCAGCGAGGGCTGAGCCGTCGATCGCCTGAACGCTGGCCAACACGGGCTGGGGCGGCGTCCTGGTATGTCTCGGTGCTGGCGCAGTCGGAGCGGGACGCCGGGATGCTGATCCTGTCGATCCTCCCGGCTGCTGCTTTCTTAATGACCTACGACGCCTTCATCCCTAGAACTGTGGCAGGTCCCCGCTGGCTTCCCCAAATCGATGTCGAGGAGGACCTGGTGTCCCTTTCCTCGCATATCGCTTTCCTCTCGATGCTGGCGCTAGGGATCCAAACTGTTCTGTATGGTTTCCCCGGCGTCGACTTCGCAGTGCTAGCGTTGCTACTCCGTTTGACCAAGGCCGTCGCCTGGTATTTCACGATTCAAACCGTCCGTCCCCCCATCATTACCAGGAACCTACCATGCTGACCACTCCCATGCCCGGCATACCACCTGGTACGTCGCCACGGCGGTAGGCACCTTCAGCCTGATCGCCAGCCGCGATCCCGCGATAGAACTCACCGAAATGCAGGCGCTCTCCCCGACATTGACCTGGTTCCTTCTGCTCTCCCAGCTCATCGGGATGCTGCGGAGGCAAGCCAAAGGCTGCTCCGTCCTCTAGGTGCTCCTCATCCTGTCTCTCGGGCCATATCTAAGCAACACAGTGTCTATTACCACAGCACAGTCCTCAGTTCTGGAAATACACAGGAGAGGAAATCGCGCAGATCATGGAAGACGCCCGGGCAACGCCAGACATCGACCTCTGGTCCTGCACCTTCACCGGCGCGAACGCCACAACCGTGTAGATTCACCCCACGCGTAGCTTCGACCAGCACGTCTCGGACATGTTCAACACACTCCTGGGCGGCCTCCCGGGGGTCCTCCCCGACGCCCACTTCCTGGTGAACCACCTCGACGAGCCGCGGGTGGTCATCCTGCCGGCTGGACAGAAGCCAAGCATCGAATGCAACACCACCAACCTCTCCGGCCAGCCAACTTGGGACGCCCTGACCGAATTCTGCCCGCCATGGTACCCTCCGCCCCCAAACGCATCCCTGACGCACGGCCTCCCTTTCATAACCAACCTCACCGCCTCCCTCGACCTCTCCGCCAACCCCTTCTATTCCACCACCCACGGCCTCTTCACCGCCCCCGCCAGCTTCAGCCTGATCCGCGGCCCCATCCCCGTTCTCCACCAGCGCCCCCTCCACTATGTCTGACATCCTGATCCCTCGCCCGCTTACATCGTCGAGCCCGAGTTTAGCTACTCCCTGGACGTAGACCCCCCATAGCCCGACAAATCCCACCACCTCTCCTGGGCGGGGCTCAACAACCGGCGGCATCGCCCACCCCTACACCACCTCCGATTCCCCTAGCTGGAAAACCGCCCTCCACCGGCAACGCTTCCTGTCCCTCACCCAAAACCTCTCCCCGGGCCCAACCCCACACCTACCTCCACGAATCCCCCTCGGCTCCGGCACCATCACCCCCTTCCAAACCCCCTTCCTCAACACGCGCCTCTACAACACCCACCCCGCACAAATCACCGGCTGCTCCACCCCCCTCGCCTGCCGCCAACAGCTCTCCCACTTCCGCACCCGCCCCCGGCAATTCCGCACCGCGCCCCTCCACTCCAACTCGCCTTCAACCTCGACGGCAACGGTATATCAGGGCGCTTCCACGCGCTCCTCTCCTCCCGTTCCTGCGTGCTCAAGCAATCCGTCCTCCGCGAGTGGCACGCCGACCGCGTGCGGCCGTGGGTGCACTACGTGCCCGTGCCCGTAGGGATGGGGGAGCTGCCCGAGACGGGGTGGTTGCTGGGCAAGGGGCGCGGGGAGGGGGTCGCGCGGGCGATTGGGGAGGGCAGGGCCGAGTGGATGGGACGGGCGGGGAGGGAAGTGGATGCGGGGATTTATTTGTGGAGGGTTTTATTGGAGGTTGGCAGGGTTGGGGAGAGGGGGAGGGGGGGTTGAGGGAGTGATTCAGGGAGGGTTGTGTTTGTAGAGGGGAGTGGTTGGGGGAGTGATTTTGAGGGTGAGGGCTACGGGAGCGGAAACGACGAGCTGGTCATGATCCGGTGAGTTTACAATAGAAAAATGGTAAATTTACACACCAAAGAAATAGACAAAAACCTGAGATATCTTGATCTGCTCCCAACCACTTTTTCCGCGGCGTTTCCAAAAATTCATCAATACGTAGCACAGCCAAAACACCGCGCTTCAAGTCCTTGCGATCCTCCGTTTCCCGTTTCCCACGCCCCAGCCATCCGTATCCAAACTCCACAACTCCAAAAATAGCGCCAACCAAAGATCACCAACGACCGCGCAGCATCTAATCGACAAAAGAGAGCTGGTCCTGAGTGGAGAGTGTGTGGGTGTGTTGTGGGCGAAGCCAGCGCCTTTTCAGCGCGCCCCAGAGCGACCAGCGCGTCTGTCGCGTGTGTGTCGTGGCGATTAATTGCCTCATCCCGCACAAGTGCCAGGCCTCACTCAGCTGGCAGGCCCCCCTCACCACATCGCATCTGATCGACCCGACGGTCTGGTGCCGATGGCGGGGGTGCACCAAATAGCCGGGGTGCACCAAACAGCCGGGGGGTGGGGAAGGGCCCAAAGGGGCAACCGACAAGGCTGGTGTTGTGCATCCAAGACAGAGGGGGTGTTCTTGGCATGGCCTAAACGGGTGACAGCCAGATGAGACCTGGGGTGTAGACAGTCTTCTGCTGCCAACCAGAGAATGATGGCCGGGTTTAGGTCGTTAAACCCGTCCGGAGGGCTCGTCAAAGTCGACGAAGGCCTTGATTGCCCGGGCCTCGTACAACAAGATGTAGATGTCTGGGTGCGGATTGGCGGTGCGGGTTGCGGCGCGGCCGTGAAGGGTGCCGTCGTCGTGCACGTCCTGCTGGAGGAAGCGGTCGACGCTGTAAGTCGGGGTCGCGGTGGACGTCGCCGAGCGCTGCGAGTGCGTTTCCGAGAGCAGCAAGCCTGGTGGGCCCGTGCGGCCTGCGGCGACGAGCGTGGTCGACCGCGACGATATGGTCCTGTGGTGTGGAAAATGCTGTTAGAAAGGGAAAAGCCCAAAGGAAGGGGAGACAGAAAGGGTTTGTGGCTGCGCGAATACTCACCCACCGCCCGAGCCGAGTTGTGGGTTGGGAAGACGGTGCGGGCGGACGAGGCTCGCAGCGGGGGTGACGGTGGACTCGGTGCGGACCGACATGGTGGGCGCGTGTGTTGGACTGCCCAGTGAGCTGTGGATGCAGCTTGGGATGAGATATTAGGTGAGCTAAGGCAACTTGAGGGAACGGTCAGGAAGAGATGTTTTGGTTGGGGAAGAGAAGAGAGCAAAATTAGCCGCGAGTTTAAACATGAGTTGCGTCGACAGCTATGTTCCTGCGGGCAGCGGGCAGGCATTGGGCAGGAAGGGGTGGGAGGATGCGGCGGGGGGCGTGGCCGTAGATCCCGAATCTCTCCTTCTAGCATAGTACTGCTTGGGATGTATCTGCACTGTGTGAAGACGCATCCCAGACCAGAGCAGCTTGACGTAAGCATGCTCTGGCTCCGCCCGGGTTTCTTGGGCTGGGTATGTGCAAGAGTCCATGATCTCCATGCACAGCATGAAGCCTGGACCCCTCTCGGCTAGGCCCAAAGTTCCAGACCCTGCACCCCCACGAGCGGGTTGGCGTGTTGGGAGCCACTGGCATCGCCTCGTGCGACGGAATCGGCAGCTCGCCCTGAACACCACGTCTCGGGAGAATCTTGGGGCGCGTCGCATGCGGTGTGAGCGACGCAATGTGTATCACTCGACCGGTAGGGCCGAGTCTAGACCCTTGGCCAGCGGAAGTGGGGTGCGTCTGCCTGGCCGCCTTGCGGTATGCGTGGGTGACGGGGCTTCCTGCCTGCCGCAAAGGGGAAAAAAAAGGGCGGTGTCACCGCCTGGTCGCGCTGATCGGGCCGCCTGGCCAAAACTGAGATCAGATGTTGCCCAAGGGGGGTCGAAATGGGATACAAATCTGCAATAGGGGCGGTGCAGCGTGGTGGTCGGGACAAATCGCTGCGGGAGGCGCGGGCGGGGTCCAGAGCGTCGAAAAGCGAGAAGAAACTTGAGAACGGAAGCTCCCCTGGTGCTTGGTCAGTGGCCCAGTTTGGCTCAGAGCAGCTCCTGCTGCGCAGTGTGGTTGGTCGCCCTCACTGAGCCCCGATGTGCACCGTGTGAGCTTGGTTTGGCGCGCACTACTATGTACTAACTATGGTTGCAGGCATAAGTTTTGTATGTGGGTCACGTACCGACAGGGGGGTTGTCGGCCTCCCCTGCCAGTCTGGCGAAGTACGGAGTACCATTCAGAAAGGAATATAGTGGGGCAGTTCCATTCTTGGCACTCTAGTGTCCAGACCCGAACCCACGAGTTTGGATGCCTCTGGTTGGCGATGGAACAAAGGGACCCCTCCACCATGCTAAGCTCTTGGATGACAAAAGAATTTCCTTCCCTGCAAATTTCCGATTGCTTGCCGCATGCGACTGACGCAGCTCCAAAATGAGACACCGTCAGCAGCAATGGCGAGCCATTCGCTGCCCGAGACCCAGTCCCCAAAGCCTCATTGTGTGGGCCATTGCCCGTGACAGCTGGGTAAGGATGCAGGAATCAGGACGCAGGGTTCAAGATAGCGGCGGGCGTCACAGAAGAAGTCAGGGGTGCAGGGCGACCCCAGACCGCGCGCCGCCTGCAGCAGCGCAGAGTGCCCATAGACTTCAGTGGGGCAGCCTGACGATGTCAGGACATTGGACCTGGTCGGTCAAGCCAACTGTTCCTTCCATCTACGGAATACAGAGTCCCTCCACACCCTTCAGGGATGAGGCCTGGAGCCAGCGCCTGGTGGATCGTACGGAGTACCTCCTCGGGCGACCCACCGCGCTCTGCTGACACATCAAGTACAACCAACCTCTTGCGTCAGCACGGAGGTTCGCGACTTGCCTCTGCCGCGCTACCTCTGCCCATGCAAATTTCTGCTACGAAAACAAGGTCGATCACTAATGCAGCGGGTTGGCAGAGCGAAAGAAAATGACCTATGTAGGTACCTCGGTCGGTACCTAGCCAGAAAATGGATGGCCAGGGGTTGGCTGAGGCGACAAACGGGATGGTTCCTGGCCAAATGGCCACTCTGGGGCCGCGAGATCTCGCAATTGTTCGTGGATCTCGCTCGGACACAGTGCTGTTTGCTCCCTTGGTCGCGATGCAAAAAAAAAAAAAGGGTAGGGGACTTTCCCTCCCAGAGAGCAAGAGTAGGTTGCCTACGACCCGCGGCAATGCTATTTTAGGATTCCGGCCCTTTGCTCGTCATGGGATGTCATGGCGCTCCCTTGGCCGCCATGCACTCCTCTCTTAGATCTTCTCTCGCGCTTATCCGACCTGGGGTTTCTACGCTGTTGGTGTTGATCTCAGCTACCTCCGGCTGACGCAGATGGAGTGCTGCGCGGGTCCGCCGTGTGTGATTGAGACCCTGCCCCAGGGCGGAATTGGCGGCGATTTCGGGCAGGGACCAGACCGAGTGTGCGGGTTGGCGGAGATGCAAGGAGAGGTTCACACGTATGTCCCCTTCAACCCCCCCTCCTCCTCCCCCTCACCGTGGCCGGATCGATGACGATTGGCGGCGAGGTGGTACCTCACAGGCGTTTCACCTTGCCAAGGTTCCATTCAACCCCCTCCCCCTCCCCTGCCACCCTGTCGTCTCAACGCCCGTGTTGAGGTCCCCTGTGCGCTTTTCCAGGACATGCCGCGCTCGCCAGTCTTGGCCGCGGGTGACTAGTCACACCCCCCCCCCTCCATGGATTGGCACACATCTGCCGCGTTGCCAGTTTGCCGTCAGCGCCATCCCCGGAGTGTGCGTCTAGTGGGCGCCCCCCAGACGACCCTCTGATCTGAGGAAACCTGCAAATCAGATGCTGAGCTGGTGAAAGCAGGCCGAGTCCCAAATCGTATCTGACCTGGTGATTCGCCGGTTTGATCGAGAGCGTCTAGAGGCGAGGTCGAGGTTCCGGGGCACCGGACAGCGCCCCAGCTGGCGCAACAGCGCCCAAACGTCAGCCATTTCCAGGCTCGTGGATCGCTCCCCGCTACCCGTTGGGCGGCCGCGCAGGTCAGGCAACAGTGCACACCCGCAGCGGCCAACTCTGCAGCCAGGTGATTCATTCCGCGGTCGCGGATCCGTCAATCTGGGAGCCAGGGTGGGAAAAAAAAATCTCATCAATAGATGATTCCCCGGTGCCCAAAATAGCTGGAGAGGATTTGGCCGGTCGACGCGGTCGCAACGAGGGGATTACATAGATGAGATGGAAATGCTGATGGCATATGACGGGGATGAACCAGATGGGAGGACGCTTCCCTGCTAGCGCCGTCGGGGAAGCCCCGACCTGTCTTTCGTCCCCTGTTCCTGCGCCTCGACCATCAAGCCCACCGCGCAACACACAACGTAGACGGGGTGTGGGCATCTTTCTCGCCAGTTTATAACTAAACCAGCCAACCCACCCGACTTCTCCTCCTCGATGTACAACAAGCCCCGGCCTCCTGTTCCGCTCTCGGCTGCCCTACCATCCTTTTCTACCACAGCAGAAACATTACCCTCCTGTGACAAGCTGGTACTTGGCCTTGTCTGCTCTTCCTAATCCATTAGGTCTTGACAGGCCTGTGTCCTTCCAACAAAACCGCCATCCTACAACCACCCCAACAACAGAACCAGACCACCACCTTGACACAAGAACCAAACGGCACACACAATGGCACCGTCCCCAACACCCACTACCGGGTTCTCCAGGTTTGCCTCTCCCGCCCCTCCATCTCCCCAATCCGTGCCTCCGAGCCCCCATTCGTCGGGTCTGGTCCTCGCGTGTGCCACCAGCAGCTGACACTGTCGAAGCAGCAGCCCGGACGGTAACGCAACGCCCTCGGCTTCGGGCGGTACCAACGACGACGTTCGTCCCTCGCCTGCCGGTGCGGCTGCAGCCGAGACCACCAACACCACCGCGACCGCCGCCGCCGCCGCCGAGGAGGCCATCGACGAGCCCAGCCCGCCGGCCTCCGACGACGGGGCCGACGAGCCTCCGTCCGAGCCGATGCAGAGGTACCTCGCGCAGGACGGGGCGGCGGACGGCCTCCCGTACACCCACACGGCCGGTTTGCCCGCCAGGGCCGACGAGCAGGGCCGCATCGATGTCCACCAGGCCCGCGCGGCTCAGAACATCAAGGAGCATCTGGCGCAGCTCGGAGCTGAGAGCAGCCCGCCAGCCAGCGACGATCATGATCCCCAAAGCGGCGCTGGCCCGCCCCCGCTCTTGATGAGCATCATGACACAGTATTAGGACAACGGCAAGACCGAGACCATGATTGACGACGCCTTGGACCTGCTCACGCGAACCACGACGGCGGCAATCAGCGCCACGACGGTAAGAACTTAGACGGATATACTTATCTTCTCATGGGATGGTTGGATGGACATTATAGGGAGCCGCTGACACTCCTTTCCGGCTCCCCCATCATCTTTCGCTTCTCGTGCCAGCAATTTCCTTTTTTGGCTTACCTTTGTGGTCGCTGCGTTTCTTCTTTTCGTCTTCATTCCCTCGTCTGCATCCCGGCTCAACATGGGTTTCATATACTAATCCCGGGCAACCGGGGATGATGACAGCAAGCGACGGGTTTGTTTCACCTTCTTCTTTGTCTTAGACATGGATCGGCGATGGCGACAATGGTTTGTCCTCGACCAGCCCCTGGTTCCTTTATTTCCTTTGTCAGCTGTTTAAGGTTATTTTTCCGTAACTATGGGGTTTTTGAGGGATTGGTGGAGCTCGCTTTGTTAGGGATGAAGCGGAACGGCGCGGAGCGAAGCGCTGGCTCCCGCTCAATTGGACTGGGGCCTTGCCTGCACCTGGAACGAGATCCCCACATCGATGGTTTCCACCTTCCAGGTTCACGTTTTATGGGATTCATGGTCGCCTCACGGCGAGATCATTTCGGTTTTTCTTCTTGGGCACGTCTCTAAAATTGTACACAAGGCACAAACACAGGGAGAGAGAGGGATAGACAAACGGTTTCATCAGGTGGCTCAAAAATAAATTGCACAAATGCTGGCAACTGAAGAAGCGCGAATCGCATGAGCAACAGGTGGTAGGTGGTGATGAAATTGTTGGTGTTTGGGGCCTGGCCGCCCTGACCGCACTTGCCCACCCAGGGCTTTCGACCGCACTTGCCCCTCGTCCCTGCCGAGGTCTGCTGGCTGCACCTGCCCGTGGCTGCACCTGCCCAGGGCCGCCGACTGCGCTTGGCTGGTGGAAAAGTGCAAAAGGCGCACATTCGGCCATGCCAAGAACCAGCATACCCTTGTTTTCTCTGTCCACACCCATAAAACCCTCCATGTCTACCCCGTACGAGGCACGGATACTCCGTACTTGAACGGGGCATCAAAGGGAAAAAAAAAAAAACAAGGACTGCGCCGCAGGAGTTGGCAATTTGAGTCAGGTACCTATGGAGGCAGGTGGGAGCCTCGCACTGCACATCATCGGAGACACGACAGACACCTGTGGCAGAATTCTTTTTGCTCTGCCACTTAAAACCTTTCCCCTTCCCTTTTCGTCTCGGCCTAGGCTTATGCAATTGGCCATGGTCCGTGGGATTGAAAATCGTCTGTTAGTCAAATCTCGCAACAGGTTCTGGTGATCTATAATTCTCACTGTGGCTTTCCCGTCTCGCGTTTTTCTTGGCAGTTGGATGGGCCACGGCAGAAGGCGGGAGCAACGCATGGAACCAAGAGCTTCCATTTGCAGAGGACTGGCTGCGAGGCGCCGTTGGATGGGGGCCATCAGGCTGAGACACCCCTCCGCCCAGGCCAGCAATTTCGCCTCGGGAGATCAACTGGGGACGGAAGAGGCGGTGTCGACATCCAACATGGCCGATCGGGAACCAAGGGACCCAGGTCTCGAGGGGAGTACGCGATCTTGTCCTACGCCGGTGAGACAGCGACCTCGGGGAAGCGGCCAGCATGTTTCGCACGGCTGGTCTGGGCGACCGAAACCAAAAAGTGGGGGCAACGAATTGAGACGGTGCGAGGGGAGGAGAGGGGGGAGGACCAAAAAGAAAACACGGAATCTCCCAGTCCCCCAAACCAAAAATTGACAGAGGCACCCAGTCATTCGGGCCCAAAGCAATGGACGCATCCCGCACACAACAGGCGGTCTCGAACTGGAGATCGTCAGTCCGTTCAAACTACGGGCGTTGCTCCCGTCGGCCCTGGCTGGAACATGGATCTGGGGACAATTTCTTTTTCCTGGGGGAGCCGACCCCCGAGGGTACGCTTGCAGCTGTATCCGGCTGGGACGGGCAGCCCCAGGGTGTCAACCTCTGCCGGGGAACTACAGAAAGCTCGGGCCCTGATCCCTGACGATCTCGCAGGGGGGAAAGGTACCTGGTACTTACCAATCTGCCGGACCACAGTGCTCGAAGCGATTCCCACTGTTCTGGCTGTCTGTGGCATGGGGGCCCACAGCCCACCGCAGCCCACCCCTTCGGCCACCCACATCAGCCGACGGCGGGCCACGATCAGGCCAAGGACTGGCCGTGACCACGGCCCGACGGACGGCGGATGGACTGGCGGTATCGTTCACGCGGCCAGCCTCCCGCCCAGGCACAGGCAGCCAGCACGTCAGCGGACTGGCAACGCGCATGGCACCCGCCGCTGCAGGGGGATGCCCAGCGCGGCAGGTGGCCGTTGATGGTGGAGCCTCCACGACGGCCGCCAGGCGATTGGATGTGGGAATCTCTCCGTCGCGCGATCCTGGGCGGCGACGAGCGGCAACCCCTGCGCCTCGCGGCATGTTCGCAGCAGTCCACGTTGATGGCGGCGCCTTTTGGGTGTTGCACGACGTTGGCCACAAGACGATTGGCCGCTGAGCATCGCTAGGTAGCTTCCATGTCACCGGCGGTGTGGCGAAAACGGGCACAAATCTTTTAGAATCCACGACTTGGATTCTAAAATTAAATGGAGAGTGTGGGCTCGCTGCCCAACGCCATCCGAGCGGTACCTGTAGCGACCATCAGGCTCACAGGTCCCCAGGCTCCCCCCACAGCTTCAGCAGAGGACGTCAGCAAGAATGCCAGTTGCAGCAGAACGGGCTTAGCGTCAGTCTCTGTTCGTTGCCGGCGTTCGCGCCACCAAGCTTGCATACAGACCACCAAGCACAGTTTAATTCACTTGAGGGCGCCATGGCTGGGTCTCCCGATTGTTATCTCCAAAAACCGAGGTGGTCACTGAAAGGGCCATGAAAAACGATCGCAGCATCGAGCAATCCATCCATCGGACCCACCGAAGCTCGAGCGATGGCGCGGTCCCTCGCAGCCCAGCGTTGCAGGATCATCGTCAACCCCTGCACGATGGCATTTGTGTGCAAGGGTCTAACCAAGCCTAGACCCACCTATATCCCTAACCCTAACACCACCCCCTTTTTTTTTCCCACCCGCAACCGCACCGAGCTGAGCCCTGCAGAGGCCTCGGCAACCCTCGGCCAACCCTAACCCATGATGCCCCTGAGCATCCCCGAGTCAACGACTCCATCAACAACTCCGTCGACAACCCCATCGACAACCCCACCACACTTACCCCCTTTCCACTTAGTGTCTTGGTCTGGTCAGACAGAGAGCATCGCGACACGCAGATCATTTTCTCTTTTTTCCTTGCCTTTCCTTAAGCTTAGTTATGTCATTCCACGTGGGTTTGCCGCCGCATCCAGCGGTTTCCGACTCCGGAAATCGCGGCATGGTTGTTGCCTTAGGCTGCCAGCTCCACTCCCCCGAATCTGGCATCATTTTGCCTAAGGTATTCCGTACAAATAGAGACGTATCCTTTTCAGCCGGCAGAAAAGCACCACCGTCTCGACGATGGAGTCTGTGACGGAGGCTGCCAGACTCAGAGTCTTGCAGCGCTCCGCCAAGCTGTCC
>MU855802.1:0-23322 GCA_033296695.1 Staphylotrichum tortipilum
TGCTGGGGGAGAGGGTGCTGGGGGAGAGGGTGCTGGGGGAGAGGGTGCTGGGGGACAAGGGATCTGAGAGAAACACCTACCAGCATCTCTGCAGGGCGGGCAGAAAAGACCAACTTATTGACAAAACAGGACAGCCACACGGCCAACCAGCCGGCGGCAACAAAGGACAATGGCAGCGTGGGCGTCTTGATGTGGCCGCCGGGGACGATGGACACAAGCAGGGCGGAAGCGGGACCGCCAGGGCCGGCGCCATCACCGCTGCCAGCCGAGAACTGCACGTCGGCCATGGCCAATATATAACCGGCCAGCACGCAGGACTTCCAGAGGCGGGCTGTCTTGGAGCCGCCAATCGAGACGAGGCCGAGCAAAGGCCCCACGAGCTTGTCGTCGCGGCAGCGGGCAGACTTGTCGTGGCTTGTCGATGAGTACGAAGCGGCGGCCTTGTGAGAGTAAACGCCGCTGTAGGCGGTCCAGGGGGATGAGGGAGCGTTGGTGTTGTAGCCTCCGGACGGGCTGGCCGACGAAGTGGTCAACGTCGAAAAGTTTGAGCGAGGTCCACGCTGGTGGGGAATAGCGAGGGGGGTTCGGGGAATGGGCGTCGCGGATGCAGACCAGGTGCCGGTGCACCATAAAACCCAGCTGAGATAGTTCGCGCACAGGCAGAGGCCGGGCAGCACCCCGAAATTACCGGTCATTAGGAGGCAAGCGCCGCAGACCCAGTGGGTTCTACAGTCGGTAATGTGGGCATGGTCGGTCGTGAAGTGCATGATGAGGCCGTTGAGGGTCTCGAACTGCTGATTGCAACGCGGGGAGTCCCATAAGCAATCCCATGTTGGGTCAGTCGGCGAAACGTGTTTCCCGATGTTCACCACGATGGTTCCAAAGGGAGAGGGTGCATTAATTCCCGATACTGGCTGGGCAGGAAGGAACGGCGGGTTGGGGTTGGGGTTCCAAGGCGGAGGGTTGGGAAACATCGACACCTGGTCGACAAGCTGAGGCGAAGCCAGTGACGCTTGGTTCAGAGTCTGAGCGAGCTGGTCTGGCCCCGGATAATGCTGGTCCCGCGGGATGTTCTGCGAGGAGGGATGGCCGATGGGCTGGGGCCAAACGCCGCCGCCGACCTCGTACAGCGTGGACCCGGGGCCGTTCGACGGGTATAGAATGTCTGCGGCGGGGGGTTCCGGTGGCGGGGGGGCGGCCGGGGCGTTGGCCTCTGCCAGTCGGGAATCCTGGTATGCAATCTCGAAGGGATCCCAGTTAAAATGGGTGCACTGGAAAAGTCGGGCGTCAGCAAAGGGCGAGCGCATGACGAAAGGAGAAGGAGGAGCCTAGTTACCTGGACCCTGCGGCTCTTGCAGGACTCACAGGCCCCCAGCTTGCGCACAAGACTAGCCCTCAGTCGGGGGATGTGCTTCAAGGGACCGGAACGACCCCTGCTGGCCTGCGACCGCCCATCAACCGTCGTGTTGTCCGGTTGGGGGGACGGCCGTGCTGTTGGCTTTTCGGGGAGGGTGTTCAAGAACCGGGCCAGCGCGCCGAGCTCGGTTGTGATCAGCCCCGCCTCTACGGCATGTTGGCCGATCGTGTTGTATAAGCGCTGGGTCTTGTGGTTCGGCCCGTCGTGGACACGGGTAGGGGGACGGCTCGAGGCCTGAGGCGCCATGGGTTGAGATCGTCCTTTGGTTGGGGGGACCTTGTGTTTCCCGCCCGGAGGCGAGCCTCCCAAGCTTTTTGATCAAGGGCTGGGAGTAGATGACGGTGTGAGGTCCGCCCGAGTCGTCGGCCTCTGCCTCGTCTTGGTGGCCGGAGAGCAACGGGTCGATGACGAGTAGGAGGAGGCCTTGTATGAGGAAGCCAAGCACGACGAGGTCGAGCTGGAGGGGGCCGAGATCGAGGAGGTCGAGCTGGAGGGGGCCGAGATCGAGGAGGTCGAGCTCGAGAGCTCGAGCACGGGCTGGAGGGGGCCGTGTTAGCAGGCGAGAAGAAGAGGCAGGCGAGCTCCAACCAGCGAGCTCCAACCAGAGAAATGAACAGTGGAGGAGAGGCGACAGACAGGGACACACACTACACTCAAAGCGGCAGGGTGGGCACGGGTTTAAGAATGTATGCCACTGGCTGACGGAAGCGCGGCGAGGCAGAGTTGACGACGGTTGACGGCGCAACCCTGGGCTTGGACGGATTTTGTACACCACGGAGTATCGCAGCGACAGTTCCCCGCCAGGAGGGGGGGGGGGCAACGAGGGCAAGGGGGGTGACTGGGGCCGACAGGCAGGCGGCTTGCCAAGAGCCCTGACCGAGTACGCAAGCTGTCGTTGGATGGAGAGGTCCAAAGCAGGGCTGGCACGTCTGGTCCGCGCCCACGACCTGCGTTGATAGTTGAGCGACTGAGGGGAGCAAGAAGGACGGGCGATTGATTTGTGGGTGGTTTTTGGCAGCTGGAGCTCCGGGAGGGAATGGCAGTGGTAGGACTGCTACCACGGACGCGGAACAGAGCTGCGGTGCGCAAGCAAGCGCAGCGAAGAGGAAGGAGCGAGGCGCGTGAATGGTGTCGAGCAGCAGCAACGCCCGCAAGCAGAGTCGGAAACGCGAGGGAATGGATGAAGGAGAGAATGAGAAGAGGAGACGGTATGCTTGAGTGACCTTGGTCGTGGGCCGCCCGGGGAGGACGGAATCAGATGAAAAAGGTCTTTTGGTGCCAAACTAGGGCCGAGACCTGGAGGTCGCTGGGCGCGAGATCACGGGGCATCTCCCTCTGATATGTCAGCCGGGCTGCGGCGACCAGACTCCGGGATGCCCGTCGTCCGCGCACCAGCGACCTTGGGCGTGCGTGTCATGGAGGAGCGAGAAGATTTAGAGATGAGGGTGAGGTGGAGATGAGGGTGAGGGAGAGCTGCGAAGCGGGGTTGTGCTCGGCCGTCTGCGTCATGGAGGGGTCGAGGCCTGACATGGTAGTACACCCCAGGGCCAGGGGTCCAGCCAGGGGTGGCCACGCCCAGCCAGCCCACATCGCCTCGACTTCCATCGAAAGTTCGAAACCCGCAACATGGGGATGCTCGATGGGGAAATGCCGCGATTCTGAGCCAACACCGCCACCCAGCCGTGGTCCCAGTTTGACAGCGTGCAACGCAACACACGCCGGATTATGCGCATGTTTGGGCAGCATATCTGATTTGGCACTCTTTCTCTCTCTCCTCTGTCCCTGCACGGGCAGGCGTCGCCAACTGGGGCAGCACCCCCAAAACCGGCCAGCGACAGCCCACCACTCAGGAATAGTGGAGCGGGCAGGTCAAACCGATGTGACGGTTTGACGGGCAGCGGCTCGTGCCATCTGCATTGAGCTTTGCGGTGAGAAATAGGTAGACATGACTTATGTCGTCCAATGTACACGGCATCTGATGGGGACGCCGCGCGCGCGCAGACGGCCCATCTGATGTCGAAGCTGCTGGGCAGAGCCGGTGCCAGCGCAGCAGGGAGCTCCCCTGCTCGCTGACTGCTCGCCCGACGTTCGAGGGCATGTCATCATCGAGGGCCACTTTTGGTGCACCTCTGTCCGCCTGTCTCAGATGCACCTCATCCATCAATGGCGAGGGCACAAGTTTTGCGCGAGTCGAATCCCAAGCTCCCGGGGCAGTGTGCTCGCCCATGTGCTCGCCCATGTGCCCGCTGCGAAACCAATTGAGCCACTACCGTCAACCCGCGGTCATGCTGAAACACGAAACCAAACATCAGCACTCAGTTTCCTGCCACCATCACATGCCCACCCTGCTGACCACACTGCGCAGCATCAAATTTCCCATGCGCCGCCCGACAGAAAGAAATCGGCGAGACGGACCAAACTCCCGACATTCCCGACCGTGGCCGGATCCTGCGCCTCCATGATCACCACCACATTGCCCTACGCCAAGCCAAGCAAAGAAGGCGCAGAAGCACCAAACAGGAACAACCAAACTCGCCCACCTGAGTTTGGCCCTGCCCAGCGCAGCCAAGCACAAGCTCTGCCAAGCGGGGCAGTGTCGGCAGCCAGCCCAGAGCAAGTCGGGTTTCTGGGAGGAGAGAAGAAAATTCTTGTTGTCAGAGTTCGGTCGGCTTCGTTCATTCATCCATTGGAGGCAGCGCGGGCACCTGCATGTGCACACCGAACCCCCCTAACCCCGTTCGCGCAGGAGGGAGTATCAATGCATGGTGACCTCTGACGCTGGCTCTGTCCATCTCACTGACTGGCTTCAGACCTTGAGGCAGCCAAAAGCCCATCCTACATTGGCGAATCGGCTGCCGATTTTCCAAGGCTTCACCGACGATCAACCAATGCCCAACGAATTCCACAGCGGGGCTCAATGTGCAGGACGCCCCCCATGGATCCGATGGCTCAACGACTGGCTGGCCAACAGGACAACAACTCAACCACCTATTAGGGGGCCGAATCAAAATCAGCAAAACAAGAAAAAAAAAAGCCAATCCATCTCACCCCCATCCTTCCCACATCCCTCCCCCATCACCGCCGGAGACAAGGCAACTCCCCCTCCAAAAAAGGCAACCAATTACCCACCTTCCCCTTCCACTCACAGCCCAGAACCCAAGCGCAAGGCAGAGAGAGGCAGCCTACCCATCCGCCCATCCAGCCGGGGAAGTTTGTCAAAGAACAGAGAACCAAAAAGTCAACCTGCCGTCCTGCCACGGCGGCGCGCCGCCATCATAAAGGCTGCCTCGTCGCAGGGCATGCCGCATCAGGCATTTCCCTCGCGAAACCCGCTCGGGATGTGCTCGCAGCCGAGGTTTTTTGTTGCCCAACACGTCATTCAGTCAAACAACAGATGGATGGATGGGATGGATGGGATGGATGGGACGGATGGCAAGAAGCTTGCGCGTCAAATTGAATTCGACTCAACAAAACATCAACCCGTAGGCAAACGGCGAACCCGGAATGCCTGTCAGTAGGGAGTCAGCCTCACCCTTGCTCTCCCCATCATGTCGCATGATGTGCCTGCCAAGCCGCACATCCTCTCTCCACCAGTTACCACCATGACGGCGCAGCGGCTCCATTTAGCTGCAAGCCAAGTGCCACCAGTTTTCAGCCCTCCTTCCAGCTGTCTTCAGCCCGTTACCCACTCAAAGCCGGGAACAAGCATCCCGCTAACTCCCACTAAGTAGGTAATGTGCCACCCCGCCTCCAGTCCGCTGTGGGTAATGCCCAACCCGCAACAAGGTTGCAGCCGACGGGAAGAGCCTGCCAAAATCCACATTACCGCCCCTCCCAAATAGGTGTGTAGCCCACCATATGAGATCCACACCACCAGAACCGTCCCAACTAGGTAGTACCCGTAGCCTGCCAAATCCACACAGGCCGCATTCCAAGCAACCCACACCACCAGAACCACCTAACTAGTGCCCGTAGCCTGCCAAATCCATACCGACCTCATCCCAAGCCCGCCACAGGCCACACACCAACTGGCCTCCAAGCCTTGCCAAAATCACACCACCTCCACACCAGCCCCGCCAGCCCCAGGCAGCAAAGCCACCACCACCAACCACCAACAATCCCCCCTTCAAACACCCGTGGCTGCACCTCACAAAACAGCCAACTCAAGCGGCTAAACGGCGGTGACGAATTCACCCCTGGCCTCCCCCCAACCTCCGAGCCTTCCCCGCTCCAACTTCCCGGCCTGTTCTCCTCCTCACAGGGCCTGCCAACGACCATGTAACCACCACAGCAGTGACTTAATCCCCCCCTGGCCTGCCGCCCTCCAATAAATCGAAAGCCTCCCTACTCCACGGCCCGCCCCCACCCGCCGAGACAAACCCGGGGAAGCGCATCGTCCGCTTTGGCCTGCCACCGCCACCACCACCACCATCACCAGCAGCAGCAGCAGCAGCACCAGCACCAGCCACCACCCCCCTTCCCGCGGTCAGATGATGCTGATGCTGTTGAACCACATCTGGCAGCAGCGCAGCAGGGAGAACCGGCTGAGGCGCCTGCCCTGCGGCGTGCATTTTCAGCGCAGCCTTGCGTCCGCGGGTTGCAGGATTGGCGAGCCGGGGGCGGGTCGTGGTGGTGGTGGGGAGGGGGTCAGCCATGGCTGGTGCTGTGACAGGTGCCGCGGCTGCTTCTGGCGGCGCTGGGGGCAGTGCGATGATAGGTGCCGTGGCTGGTGCTCTGGCAGGTGCTGGTGCCGCGGTTGGGTCTGGCGGTGGAGGGCTTTGGGGGTGTGTGGTAACAGGTTGGGCTACACCCGGTTTGGCAGCTGCAGGTGTCGGGTGATTGTTGTTGTTGTTGTCAATGATGAGGGACTTGTTGGGCTGCTGCTGATGATGCTGCCATTGGGAGGGATCGCTGGTGAGGCTGCTGTTGCCTGGCGGTGGGGTTCGTCGCGGGGCTGTCGATAGACTGGTCGCTGCTCGTGTTGTTTGTGCCGATGCGTTTGGGACGATGGTCGTCGGTGCTGCTTCCTTTTCGGGCGCGGCGGCACTTTGGAGATCGTCCGTTGCAACCTTCGTAGCCGCGCTGTCGTCCATCCAAACCCCGCAAGGCGAGGCGGCGGGCGTATGGCGCCTCAGGCTGTGCCGCCGCCGAGATTGCGGCGTGCTGGTTGTGGCATCTGTTTTTTCTTCGCTCGGGCCTTCCACAGCATCCTCACCCACTGCCGCCCTGCCCGACTCTGAGCTGTGCCGCTGGGGAACAGGTGACGTGGCTCGTGAGGCTCTCAGTGGCAAACTTCGAAGGTCTTCGGGTTCGTCGACAAGGGGTGGTGTCGCATCCGCTGGGATCAGCACCTCCTCGCTTGCGGAAGGGCCGGGCAGTCTGGTTGTTGCGGCAACCACAGGTTGAAACTCAGGGGCTCCGGGACCGAAAGCGGGTGGGACCAAGGGCGAGCTGGATGGCAAATAGCCAATGAGTTCCCTGCTTCTGATGCCCTTCCTGCCAAGCCGCGCAAGGTGCGGCCGAGCCGGAGGCTGAGGGAGCTCATCAGAGTCTGACTCGGACGATGCAGACTCTGGCGCCCACCTCCCGGCACGGTCTAGGCCCTGCCCAGCCGCGCTCCTCGTCCTCCGAGTCTGTCGCGAGGAGCTTGGCCGTGTAGCCTCGGCATCACTTCCCTCCGAAAGGTCCTCTCGGTGGATGATCAAGGCGTCGGTTGCCTCCATGCCATTTCGCGCGAAGCCCCTGGCCCTCGGTTTCCCATTCCTGCCTCGAGGGGAAGGAGGCTGGCTCGACACGTCATCCTCGCTGTCGCACAAGTTCTTGCCTGCGCAGTTCCGCGGTTCCAGGCGGTGGTTTGCCTCGTCTGCAGCCTCATCCATCTCCCAAGGCGGTCGGTCCGCCTCAGATGGCGTCGATGGCGAACCAACCTGCGGCTCGGGATCGCAGGCGTCAGGCGGCGAAGACTCGAATGGGTTGTATCGCTGCGCTGTTGTCCGGCCAGGGTTGGCAGGCTGGGGGGCGGGTCTCGGCGCAGACATTGCTGCGTGGCTGGTGCGTGTCAGGGGGTCATCAACGTCGGCCCTGGTGGTGGCGGCTGTTTCTCGTGGTTTCCGTTGCTTGGGTCTGTTCTTCTTTTCGGCCATGAACAACAGGCCACGCTTCTGCCGTGGTTTGAGCCGCAATTCCGTTCTTTCCTCTTTGGGTTCCTCGACGGCTGCGGTCCGCAACGAGGGTGCGCTCGTGTGGACAGTGGGAGGCTGAGCTTCCAACTGGAGCAGTTTATTGCGTTTCGCGGGCTTTCTCTTTTCCGGGTTCGGGGCAGTGCGCTTGGAGCCTGCGGTGTACACTGCTTGCCGCTGTTTTCCGCGAGCCTTGGGTCGGTCATCTGCTGTTGGTTCATCGCCGTCACCCTGATCCAGCACGATCGCTTGAGAGAACGACGCCCCTGATTCGGATACGCCAGGGGCCTCGACGCTGCGCTCAAGGTGTTTGCGGAGGAGACTCGGCATCGTCGTTCGGAGCGGCTTGGGCCGACTTGGGACTGTGGTGTCGACAGTTGCCCTTGGGGGCTTCTCCTGATCGTCGGCGTCAGGCGAGTGAAGTACGCTTGTTGCTGGGCGTGATGTCGGCTTTTCGGGGCGGGGGGCCATCGGCCTCTTGGGTTGGACAGGTTCCGGGCCCTCTTTCTCTCCGACCACGACAGCGCTGACAGGTTCAGGGAGCACCCGTGGTCTAGGGACAGCAACGCTCGCCCTCGAAAACCCCGAATACGTTCCCACTCGAGAGGGCAAAGCCCGATCCACTGGTCGCGCAGGCTCGGGACTCGGCGGGGGTTCGTCTTGTGTTTCTGGCTGTCTCGGGGCGCTCGAAGCGGCCGGCCGCCGCATAGGGGCCGAACTGAGGGGTACCGCCGACAAGGACAGAGTCGCGCCAAAGAGGTTTTGAGCAAAGGTCGTCTTGGCCGGCGGGGCGGCATCGCACTTTCTTCTCTTGGCCGCACGCGACTCGGCCTCATCGCCCGGGTTCTCGTTGATCCTCTGCCGCAGCTCAAAGGGCGACTCGGACGGCACGACAGCGCGGCCGTGGTGGCCAGTCGGGGTGCCGAGCAGGTGGTTCAGGGGCCGGTGTCGGGTCTGAAAGTGGTCGCTGGGGCGGGCCCCCGAGACTGGGAGAGGGGCGGTGTGCGGCGAGGCGGCCGAGATTGGCGGGCGTGCTGCGACGCGGGCCTGGCGCTGCTCCTTCTCCTTGGTTCGCTTGTCCAACAACTCCGACAGGTCCTGCTCCTGGCGGCCGACGCACTCGACGACCTGGACGATGACGCTGCCGCGCTCGAGCTGGAACTCGTCGCCCTCGTCAAAGTCCCAGTCGCGCTGCCAGTGGGTGTCGCCAATGAAGTTGCCGCGCTCGTCGTAGACCATGACGCGCTTGTTGAAGGTGTGGTACTTGAGGCGGCCATCCTCCCAGCGCTTCTGCTTGCGGCGCAAATCGTGGGTAAACAAGCACGTGAACTCGACGGCCGTCGCGGCGGGCGCGCCGCTGCCCGGGCCCGCGGCAGAGGCGAGGCCTGACGACATCATGGGCGGCATGGTGCGATGGGGGGCGGTTCGTCTTTTGTCGTCTTCATCGCTCGCGTTCGGGGTTTGGCGTGGCGAAGTCCGGTGCCGTTGCTGCCTGACGAGGGACAGTTTGAGACGCGAAAGCGGAGCCAGCAGCCGCAATGCAAGGTCGCGTCGCGAATCCACGTGACCCATCCCCGCGTTCTGTGCTGAGCCGCCTTGGTCCTGGGGTGGTGTTGCTTGCCCCACAGCAGCTCCCACACCCACAGCAGCTCCAAATATTTCTGGTTGGCTGTTGGCTGCTGCCCATCCCAACCCTGTTTCTCGTTCCTGTCTGTTTCATGCTTCGGATGATTTTGGGATCTTCTCTCCCGCTACTGCCTGTGTTCCCGGAACTGCGATTGGTGAGAGGACGAACCCGTTTTTCGAAGGAGCGGGAGCCCGGTTCAATCCTCCCCCAGCTCAATGATGTTTGCAACACTCGAGGCCGGAGAGCCAGAGCGCCTCCCGCTCAGGCTCAGGGCAAGGGCTGCTCAGGCCAGCGCTGTGCCGCTGCACATGATGCGCTGGTGATGTGTGGCATCTCAAGGGGGCGCCAACCATCAATCCATCCGTCATCTCTCCGTCGTATTCCTTGCTGGCTTTTGCTTTTTCCCACTTTTCTGCCCGGTGCCACGTTTACCAAGTATTTTTCCCACGCTCGAACCTGGACGTGCCCCTCCTGTCGTCGAGTGCCTCAACCTGCACGGTTGGACTCCCGCGAGAGCTGCTATCGAGTGTCTGTCTCGAGGTACTCTATCTCCCAACCGCCTAAATGGCACATGTCCCGTGCATGTTGTGAAACTCGAGCCTGAGGTCTCACTGAATTATTTCCGGCGGCCTTTCCTCTCTGTCAGCTCCTTCACCCTAATAACCAATAACCAACCGCCAGACCGCCTCCTGCGCGTCCAGACCTCAGGATGCAATCAATGCAGCGCCAGTTTGGCAAGCTCTGGAACAGAGGGCCAGGGGAGAACGCCAAGGTTGCTGTCTTGTTGAATGACTACGAAGACGCCGACAATGTCCTCGCCAAGGTACCGTGATGCCTTCACCGTGCGTTCCATCTCCCAAGTGACGACCCCGCTGACCATATCCCCCCCAATCCCAGATCATCGACAATGCCAAGATGTGGAGGGACTCGTGGGATTCCCTCGCCAGCAGCCAGCTGCAGATATTCACCGAGTACGAGGGCCTCTACGATCCCATCGTCGGCGCCTCCGACGGCCAGTCCCGCAACGCCGTCCCGACGCCTCCTCTCCAGCTCGAGCGCACCTTCAAGCTCAAGACGGCCTACGCCGAGCTCAAGACCGACTTTGTCGAGGAACTGGGCATGATCGAGGAGCGCGTCATGAAGCCCGCCACCGACGCCCGCGAGAGCATCGCTCCGATACGCAAGACCATCAAGAAGCGCGAGAACAAGCGGGTGGACTACGAGCAGGCCCAGGAGAAGGCCCTCAAGCTCCAGCGCAAGTCCCCGCGGACGCCCAAGGAAGACGCCGCTCTGGCCAAGGCCGACGCCGAAGTGGCCCGGGCCGGCGAGGTGAGTAACCTCACCCCTCCAACACACCCTTCCACCGCGACTGACCTCCCCAGGAATTCGGCATCGCCGACGGCCACCTCCGCACCACCCTCCCCCCGATCATCACGGCCACCTTCGACCTCGTCGGCCCCCTCCTCTCCAACCTCGTCCTAATCCAAAACCGCCTCCTCGGCCTGTACTACACCACCCTGCACACCTTCTGCACCGAATTCGGCTTCCCCTCTCCCCCGCCCCCGATGGCCGACGTGATCGCCACCTGGGACGCCGCCTTCGGCCCCGTCCGCACCCAGGTCGAGTCCATCTCCTTCATCGCCCGCGGCAAGGCCGTGCACCAGCCCATGAGCGCCGGCACCGGGCTCCCCCCTAGCCCAACCACACGGGGGCCGCCCACCACCACTGCTGGCATCCGCCGCTCAACCACGGGCCTAATCTCCGGCCCCAAAGCCCGCGCCCTGCGCACCCCATCCATGCCGCTACCCCAAGAAGAGGACCAAGCCGCCTCGGGCACATCCCACACGCGCGCGCGAGGCGTGGACCCGTCCAACGCGACGGACTTCACCACGGCGGCCATCCTCGGCGGCGCGGCGGTCAGCCGCCCTGCGAGCAGCGCGCTGGCCGCGAAACGGGGGACGATCGGGGCGCTGTCGGCGGTGAATACCGCGTCGATGCCACAGCTTAGGGACGCTGCGCTTGCGGGGGTTGCCAAGAAGAAACCGCCTCCGCCGCCGCCGCCGCCGAAGAAGAAACCGGATGAGTGGGTTGTGGCGTTGTACGCGTTTACGGGGGAGGGGGGTGGCGATCTGTCGTTCCGGGAGGGCGACAGGATCAGGGTGGTGAAGCGAACGGGGACGGATCAGGATTGGTATGTTGAGTTCTGTTGCCCTTGGCTACAGTTAGCCCCTTTTGTTTTTAAGTCGCCCCGCGCCCTCACGATGCACAAAATGGGGTGGGGAAGGAGTTGCTTGGTGGTCGTTCGTTGGAGTGCTTGGCTAACTCACGATCAAACCAGGTGGGTCGGCGAATTGGGGGGCGCGCAGGGGAACTTTCCGGCCAACTACTGCAAGCCGTTGTGAGAGGTGAGGATAATTGGTATTCCTGGAGGGGTTCGAGTCGATCTTTTGAGTTTCTTCCTTCTTTGGTGTTTTGGGTAAACGGAACAACAACGGCGCGTGGATGGAAGGGTAATGGGAAAGGCGATACGGATGGGCAGGGTTTTGGACAACGACGGGATACACAGCAACTGACCCGGGGAATAATATGTGGATATTGTTTCGAGCCAGCCCCATGGTGTTGAGTGGCAGTTTGGAGACGGCATCTTGCGCTTTTGGTCAGGATAGCAGAATAGCAGCTAGATAAGCAGCGTCTGAGCCGCATCCTAGAATTACAAGCGACCGGTTGGAGCGGTGTTTTTGGTTCTAATACTCAAGCCAAGGGCATGTTTAGTTGGTGGATAACATAAACGAGCAAAATAGCTTCTTTCGTTTCTGTACACTCACATAGCGGCCAAGCCATGGCCATGACCGCAGGCTCCGTGAGAACTGAGGTGGTTCATCATCAACTCACCCCCAACACACGCAGCACTCAGCTACAACCAACATTCCCTACGCCCAACGCCGCACCCCAAAACCGTGATTCCACAAGTGTTGCTAGGTACCCTACTCGCGATGTTGATTGACATCGCAAACAAAAACCAGCAAACCCTGCCACATTCGTACGAATAACAATGTTTAAATGGCAGCCAACTCAATTACAGGAGAAACGCCAGCATCCCGACCCAAACCATGCCGATCATGTCCTGTAATCATGCCACCATTCCCTCTTTGTAGCCATGTCCCCTTACCTGCCTGCCCGCCCGCCCATACCCAGCCATGAAACCATGCAAGACCGTGCTGTCTTTGTCTTGTCCTGTCCCGTCCCGTCCCGCCATGTCCTTGACCTGTCTAAATGAGACACGAGACAAAGTGAAAAAAAAAGGTAAGAAAAAATTGTGGGTATCATATTCTAGCGTCATCGTCAACGACCGACATGAGAAAAAACCCCAACCAAGCGCCCACCGCGAAACCACTTTCCCCTGTTTTCTCGTTTTCCTCCTTTTTTTTGTTGTTCCCAGCCCCGAAACAACCTCTCCCCTAAACCAGAGAGCAAGACCACCGGAGAGAGAAAACCACCCAGCTCACCGGCACACCCCAAAACCTCACCCTCAAATCGACGCAACCCCCACCAACTCCCTCGCCTGCCCATGCCCCCGCCGCTTCACCCGCGCCCTTGTCTCCCCATCTGAATCCTCACCCTCCTCATATTTCTCCACGTCCCCCCCACGAACAAGACCATCTCCAGAACCAGATGCAGCCACCCCCTCCCACACACCACCCTCCCCCTCCAGCGACATAGGCGTCACCGGCCCCGGACTCCCCAGCGGCCTTAACCGCGGCGAAGCCGGCCTGTGCGCGCGCAACAAACTCATCGCGCTCACCGCCGGCGGGATAAGCAGGAGGCTGTTACTCTTTTTTCTCCCGCCGCCCCTTTTATTTCCCTCCCCTCCCGATGCTAATCCCCCAGTTGATGTTGATGCCCCGCTGCCAGGGGAGAATGGCGATGATGGGGACGCAAAAGGGGAAGGGGAGGAAGATGAGGAGGCCGCCGCGATGACCGCGTTGGCAGACATTGCCGCTTGCGCGACCATGTCGCGCTGGTATTGGAGGAGTCGCCTCCGCGTGGCGTCACCGCCCCCTTCTGCACCAGCACCAGCACCTGCACGCTTCCCCTGGTCTTGCGCGATCCCAACCCCACTGGCACCAGCCACACCACCACCACCAACACCAGCACCCTTGTGGCCATTCTGGTGATGCTTGGCGATGCCGTTCCCCTCCGACTGGTGGGAGGCAAGCAGCGGGGCCTTGCCGTGCCGTTTCTCCCAATTGGAGGGGTAGTACTTGCCCATGGGGAGGGCGGCAGACGCGTGGAGGAGGCCGGAGGGGATGTAGGAGGAGATGGGGGTGGAGGGGCTGCTTGCGGGAGAGCTGTGGGCTGTCATTCCTTGTTGTGCGGTTGCTGTCATTCGGCCAGGTGGCGGTGCTGTTGTTGGGATTGAGGGTAGTGATGGAGGTGGGGGTTGGGTGCGGACGGTGGGGATGGGAATGGGCATGGCGGGCATGGTGGGTGACTTGCTCGACTCGGCGGCGCGGCGGAGGGATTGCTGGCGGGCCATGCTGGCGTCGACGTGGAAGGGGTGGGGGATGTGCAGGCGTGAGTCGGGGTCTTCGTGGAGGGGGAAGTAGCCGCTGTTGGCGGTCGTCGGTTAGTACCCGGTCAAAGGTAAAATATGAAAAAAGGGGGGAGGTGCAGAAGTAAAAAGAAGGTTAGGTAGGGACAGGGTATCGTACCCAGGTAAATCTCCCCTTGCACTCAGGGGGGCAGGCGGGGTGGATGCAGACGCGCACAGCGGGTCTTGCCTGCGGTCGGGGGGTAGCGGGATGGCGATGGGCTTGCTCTTGCTGCTCGGGGTAACCGAAAGAAAGTTGGATGCTGCCGCGCGGGGGATGTCTTCGGCGTCCCGGCGGTCCCGGGGGCGAGCATGGTCTTCTTCTATTAAACCTAAAGTTGGGGGTCCGGGAGGGAGCATCCTGTCAGTGGAACCCTATGACGCATTGTTTGAGACCGCTCGGGGAGGGCCTGTCAGGGCGTGGTGGGGCTGCGGCACCCCCCTGTGTAAGGGGGGAGGCGGAGGGGCAGGTAGGGGGGAGCAGATCGAATAATTTTGCAAGTTTCACCAACGGCACCAGGTCGCCAGCGAGCAGCGGAGAACCCTGGGCTGAAGAGAGGGGGAAGAGAGCGGTGGAGGAAGGGCAAAGCAAAGACACACTGGGATCAAGCAACACACAGTCAACATACCCTTCCCTCCCATATTCCCATTCCTCCCCTCCTCCCTCCGCACCATACCCCTCGCCCCGACCGGCGGCGGCGGCTGCCCTTTAAACGGCAGCCCCTCATTCCCCGGCGTGCGCGGTGGCGAGAGCACAAACTGGTCCTCGGACGACGCGTCCGAGCGGTCCGACACCCGCGACGCGACCGACGAGTTGGACGGGCTGCGCCGGTGGTGGTTGTGGCTGCGGTGGTGCACGAGCGGCCGCCGGGGGACCGGCAGCGCGAGATTGAACGGCCGGCCGCGGCTCTCCATTCTGGTGCGGTGTACGGGCGGGAGGAGGGACGACGGGACCAGGCGCGCCTGGCATCAGGGTGGCATCGAGAGGCGTGTAAGTCGGGTGCTGGTGCGCGAGGTGGGTTCTGGAGTTGTTATCTGTCAGTTGAAACTGTTTGTTTGCTGTCTGGCTCGAGAAGCATTCTGGGGAAAGAAGACAGGAGAGCTAAAGATAAAAGCAGATGTGGGAAGAAGATGCATGAACAACAAATGCAGGACCTGTATGCCACCCATCCCTCCAAGCGCGGAACCTCGGGTGCAAGCCCACCAAATTTCATGATAACCCCGGCAGCCAGCCACTGTTGGTTCAGAGACAGACAGATAACGAACCCTCGCCGACCAGAAACCCGAGCGGCTCCTGCACCAGAGCTGACAGGTAGGGAGTGAGGTTTGTGATATTGGCTGGGGCGAGGGAAGGATTCATGCGCACTCGTGCAGAACAGCCAGCGTCTGTTGGTAAGCTCCCATGTGTGTTCTGCACCTCTCCCCGGACAACCAAAAGAAACACACAGATGTACACGTACCAGCTTTGCTGCTTGGGATGCTGTACCTGTAATCCTCCAGTGATGTCCTCAGGTGTGCTCTTGAGAAAAAGATAGAAAGATGACGAGCTTCCAAGGAATCCAGTCAAGAGGGCTAGGATAGGTGATAGTTATCGACAAGGAATCCCTCTCCTGGCCAGTGTCGTTCGTTCCTTGTCTCGCTTCGCTTGCGGTATCTGATATCTGACTGCAGCCGGCTGCACACACCCATACAGAGAGGATCTGCTTGGCTGCTTGGTTGGGTGCTTGGACGACAACAAAATTCCTGACTGGCAGCAGCAGTTCTTCAATGCATATCTCTCTCTCTCGGGTTGACGACGGCAAAACAGGACCGCAGGGCAGGACAGGTGTCAGCACGAAGCCGCCGGGACCACGGGACTCGGGAACGGCACGACCGGGGGTCTTGTGGGGGTCTTTCGGTGTCAGGGTCGGGTTGCGGGTTGCGGACTGTGGGGTATTGATGGACAGATAGGCAGATGAATGAGTATCTCGCTGGCCAGATTTGAGGAGGAAAAGTCAAGATGAACAAAGCTCAAGAGTTGAAAACTGGGGATGATGGAGGGAATCTGCTCAAAACCGGGCCCGAGGTTGGGCAGCCCCTCTGCATTTCATATTCCACCACCGTCCCACAGAATAATGTGAGGACTTGGAACCCTGATGGCCCCGGCCGCTCGCGTGCTGCCTTGGCCTTGGGGATGGGATGGGATGGATGGATGGCCGGCTTCGTGCTTGTAACCCTGAGCCGGGATGTTTGGGCCACACCCCGCACCCCGTCAGCCAACCCCGCGAGCCCTGAGCAACCCCCCCTGCTGCCCTGCTTCCTTGCTGCTGCTGCTGCTGCCCTGATGGGTGGCTGCCCGCTGCTGGGCCACTGCCAAAGTTCCGGTACCCGTACCGGCCCTGAGCAGGCGGCGGTCTACCGAGTGTGGCGGCTGCCCATACCGCATCGGATCTGTACGGCACCCGAAGCAGCCTGCTTTGGGGTGCTGGCTGGCGGGTGAGTGCATGGCTGGCCGGGAAGCGGCAGTGTCTATGCCACATGATGGAGGCCGGCCAGGAAGTGGGTGGGAGAGAATTGGGTGGAAGAGGTGGAAGATGGCGTGCCGAGCGCCGAGCTGGGTCCACACGAGATGGAGATATGGAGATGCTGCGCTTCCATGTTGGTTGACCTATCTGGCACATACCTGCTTGGTGGGCAGTATCCACGCAAGACGCAAGACTACCCTTGAGAGGCAGCTTGGAGTATGTACGGCCACCTTACCTACCGCTTGTGGCATGTCCCTGCTGTCAGGGAGTCTACCTGTCCCCCCCCAGGGCCGTCATGGCCCAACCCGCTGGGGCTCGATGGGCTGCATGCATGCATGCCAATAATGATGCTGCTAATCAATGCGAGTCGGGGGGTGAGTTTCCATGGCTGCGGCCAGGCACGACCTCGCAACAAGCAGACGGGAATGTGCACAAGTGGGTTCGCAGCCAATGCCGCCCCATCTCGAGATTGCGCGCCTGCGGGGGGACATTCGCTGTACCATGGCACAGGGTGGGCTTGCTCGCCTGCATACTGCCAATCGCTAGGAGGATGGAGGCTGCTGAGGTTGGACAAACGGGCCGTCAAACAGGGCCTGGGCCTGGGAGTGGGTGCCTGCATCTCGGTGCTTGCTGCCCAGGTGCTGCGGGCTGCCAGTTGGTGGTATGTTGGTGTGTTGGCGGGGTGGTGTGGTGGTGGTGGTGGTGTGGTGGGTGATCAAGAGAGGGGGGGTCAGGGGGAAGTGGGCCTGTGCTCTGTGTGCCCGCCGTCGTCGCAACTTGGCGGAGGTATGGATGAAAGAGCGTGGTGTTGAGCCAGGGGTGGCTACTGGGTTGCTGGGTCTCAGCGGGGTCTTAGCGGGTCTCATTCGGCCTCCAAGTGGTCTCAGACACCAGCAAACAGAACAAGCCCTGAAATACTGCTTGAAGCCCGAACGGCTGCCCGCAGAGATGCGCCCACTTGCCCGACTTTTTCTCGCCAGCCGGTCGGTACGCGATAGCCAGTGTCTGCTGATCATGCCGATCCTGTCTCCCGCCGTCCTCGGCCACGAGGGTTGAAGGTTGAGGGTGGGCCTGGATTGCTGGTGATGGGAAGAATCATTGCCGATTGCTGCTGCGCGTACCCACCCCTCCTCCTTCTCGCACAGGCTGTCAATATTCGAGTCTGGAGGCGGTCCTGGTTCCGTGTCTGGCGGAATTGGCCCTGTGAGCAAATCAGTCGTTTTCTTCTTTTTGTCGAGTGTCTGGCTCTCCTGGGTCAGCAATTTTCAGATGAATTTTCAGCCAGAGGTGGTGGCCCCATGGCGTCCCGCGCTTATGAGGGCAATGACATCATCGAGCCAGGCACCAACACAGCAGCTGCCGTCCTTGACTCGATCTCTTGGAACAAGCAACAACCAACAAACAGCACTTTAACGGCCACACCCTTGCCGCCAATGTGAGCCACGAGACACCGAAAGAGATCGAGGAACCGGTTCTGCTGGCATCTTCGCATTGAGTCATGTCCCATCCAGAGCAAGGCTGGGGAAAAGAAGACGATTCTGGGGTATCAAAATGCAGTAAGCCATTGTCTCAGCGTGCCGTCCTCGCCCCCATCAGTATCCTCCTCATGCCTTCCACATCGCGATCCACATGCCCATCCACACCCTCATGCTCGTCCCCTCCACCACTCCGCACATCTCAAATCTTGGCGCGGCTGGTGAAGCGACTGCGGCGATCCTTGTGCCCCCACCAGTAGATGAAGTGGGCGACAGCCCCAATCACCCAGAGCGCGGCGCCCGCCAGAACGATCCACACGGCAATCTTCATCCGCTGGATATCGCCATCCCCCTCCGGGTTCTCCATGTTGATGTACGTCTAGCCAAAATCCCATCCGTTAGCGAACCCACCCTAACCCAGCTCATCTCACTCCCAACCGTGAACAATTCTCCACTTACCCTCCCAAAAATCCCAAACAGCGCCAGCCAGAGCACACTCATCACCAGGCTCCACGCCCAGACAAACGCGAACCGGACGACGAAGGGGACGAGCAGCAGCAGCGCCGTGAGGGCGCCCAGCCCGCCGACGGTGACGGCGTAGGCGTCCTTGCCGTCGACGGCCTCGCCCGCGTCGCGCGCGTGCTTAATGTCGATGCCGTACAGCACGCACACGGCCGCGCCGACGACGAACTGGCACGCGTGCAGCGCCGTGAAGAGCACATAGCTCAGGGCGGCGCAGCCGATGGTCATGGTGAGAGGGTTGTTGGGGTGGTTGTTGTTGGCGGCGGGTGGGGGGTGAGTGAGGTGAGTCGGGGAGGAGGTCTGATGTGATGCCTGAGAGTGAAGTCGACTTGGTTGAGTGAGGTAGGAACTCCGCAGAGGCCCGTCCAGGCCTTTAAGAGGGAAAAAACTCAACCCACGGGGCTGGCCAGGCGGTGGGCTACGCTCAGCTGGCCAGGCACCTAGCGAGGGAGATAGATCGTGAGCTAAGTCTACGCGGCAGTTAGTGCGAGATCCAAGACGCCTGCCGAATGGCGGTGACTGGTCGATCGCGGTGGGGGTGTCGAGGCCAAGCGCGCGAGGCGAGAAATGAGCATCGCGAGATCTACGGGGGGGGGCAATCAGGGCGGCGCGGGAGGGTCTGCTGTGCAGTTATACAGCATCGATCACGAAGATGTCTCGCCTCGAGAGGCCACACTGGCACTGGCGTTGGGATGGCTGACTGTCGCGGTTTGAAACGGCCCTGAGCCAGCCTAATGGGCCGTCTCGTCTCGTCTCGTCTCGTCTCGTCTGGTCCGATAAAAAATAAGGTTCAAATGTGAGAGCCGGGCCAGGGTTCCATCCATTGCTTGGTTCCAGGCCTTCTTCTGGTTGGCCAGCCAGGTGCACGCCCCACCGCCGCACCTCGATGGTCTCGAGGCCAATTCGTCGTTGTCGTTGGCTGGTTCCTGGTCGACCAGCACAACAACCCGAGTTGCTTGTAAACAATGAGCTTGGCGGGCAAATACACAGTCTTGCGATCACTCGTTGCGCCTGTTTGGAATTTGTAGTCCAACTCTCTCTTTTTTTCTCCCCCTTGTCATTGCTATGCAGCGCTGGTTGCGCACCTCGGATATTCCTGACACAGATTTGTCTCTGCCAGTTCCAGTTCTGTGCGCGTCGGATCCTCTCGCGGCCCGAACCACACCCATCGCTTTCCTTCCGAGTCCTCTTCCCAGCCTGCCCAACCCGACGACAACCCGGCTGTGTGTCCAGTGGGGGTTAACAGGATACTTGGGCTTTCAAAATGGAAAAGGCCGCAGGCCTGACGGCGCGACGACCATATCGGGCACGCCGACAGTACACGCCCCCCCAAGGTCCCCAAGCGCCGCAGCCTCGTCCCCCAATGTTCGGGCGCTGCCGCAGTTCCTCGTTTGGAACACGCGCCGCACCTGCGCACAAAGCCTAACCGGCTCTGTTATTTGCAACTCACAACCCCCTGTCATGACTGGCCCTCGCTGATGATTCCTCGATCCCGGCTCCTAGACCTTCACGTTCCCTTGAGGACCTAGCGCCAGACGCGATGCGGTGTTTTTCAGCCCTGCCCAGCATCCTGCCATAAAGGACCTGCTTTGGCCCCTTCGAAGGTTCCTCAGTCCTTTTGTCCCGGAACCCTGGCCGTCTTGCTGCCGGAATGGCGGGAGATGCCCCGCGGTGAGCCTCGCGGAACAGCCGTTGGCCAACTTTTCCACCGTTCCTCGCATCGCCACACACACCTCGGTCGGCGATGCCTCGTTTTTCCGCACTGAACCCCAATACGCCTCAATTCTTCCCCCCGAGAACCAATCAATCGCGTTGGCCCCGAAACCGCTCCACCTACAGACACTGGTCCCAGAGCGCCCTCCAACGCGTGCTGGGTTTTTGTTGCCCCTGACGCCCTACCTTCCGCTGAGGGGCACGAAGGGCCTTCAAACGGGGACAGCATGGCTTGGCCCGCCGAGGTACGTACCCTCTCACAGGGCAGCAACGGGCGGACCAAACTTCACTCGGGCTAGGGCCATCTGGGGCGGGAGATGTCCAGCCTTCTTACCAGGTCGCCGCCCTCGGGAGCCGGATACGCTACGCGCGCTTTCTCAGCACAAGGAGGGAGCCCAAGCCTGGTCTTACATCCGAGGCGAAAGAAGCTGACACTAATTTCGCAATATCCAAGTTCGCTCCATCCTCCGTCGTGACCACTCTCGAGAAAAGAGCACATCCAACAATTGTCGACTGGGCGGCGGGACCCGTTGTCTCCGCCCTTTGCCCCAAGGACATTCTCGCACTCCGCTGCCGCCGCCTGCGTGCCCAGTCTCATTTCGCCCTGCCAAATGGCGCAGTCGGTCTTTGCGATGGCTTCCCCGCCGAGCAACCCTCACCCCAGGGGGTGGTGACGAGCCAGTGGTGACGAGCCACTTGTCGAGGAGTCATTCTTCACCGACAGGTTGGTGCCACTCCCATTCTGACCCGACCGAGCACCTGCTGGCCACTCGTACGATGAGGGCTGCTCACACCGAGATACTCGCCATGGGTACGGCGATTCCTGGGGCGGTCGGGGACCGCCTTATCGTCGTCCATGGGGTCCACTCCCGCCTTAGACAGGGTTGAGTCCCTGTCATTCACTCTGGCTCGACCATCTCTGGCCCGCCGCCTCAGGGGCTTGGACGTTGCGATGCTTTTTCAGGTTGCCTTACACTGAGTCTATTGGTTCTCAACGTTTCCCTGGGTTCTTGTTGAGGGCATTGCCTTCTTTGCCTTCTCGGTCTGGAAGCCCCGGGAGTATCGGTTGGCCCTGGGTCGAGTCCGCACCAAGGCCAGTCAGCCATGGCGGCCTCTTCCACCCTCGGGCATAAAGATGGAGGCAGGCGCGCGAGAGGAGGGACCTGGAGACCACACATCTCTCAAGTCACTCGGACATAAATCTCGCCTACTCGCCCTTTTGACAAGCTCGACAGTCAGCCAGACCCCAACCACCGGCATAACACAACTCGCCACCATGCCCGCCCAAACTCCCGTGAGAATCTTCCATCCCACCGCGACCCGAACCATCTCAAGACGCTGACCGTCTCCTTGGTGCAGACAACCGCCTCCCAGCGCCTCAGAGTCTGGGTGTGTTGCTGGTGCAAGTCCTACTCGGTCGCTGCCACCTCGGTGCAATGTGTGGAGGCCAACTGTCAACACGTGTACAGCAGGACCTGCTGCAAGCGCGAAACCTACGTGATCTACCCTGACCAGGGTACGTCCTCGACGACCTCGCACCGCTAGGCGCCGCGGCCCCGGCCAGAGACAACATCGCCTCTCCTATCTGGCCGGGGCACACCCACCCGGCTGAGGCGCCTCCCCTTGGCCGGGATCATCAACTTTTGTTACAGGAAGCACCTGCCCGGCCAGCGCGCACTTACCGAACCTGGCTGAGTGGAAAACATGCACCGGGTCCCGAGCAACACCCACCTGGTGCTGGGACACGCACATCACCGACCTGGCTACGTCGACAACACACCCACCTGGTCGGTCAGAAGCGAGCCCTCGAGTTTTGGAGGCGGCCGGCCGCGCGCCCACACCCGAGCTGGGACCAACAAGCACCACGCACCCAGCGGCGGCGGCACGCCTTCCTCGCTCACGCACAGACGAAACGTGCGAGCCAACAAATTCATCAGCATGGTTCGCGGCGCAGTGCGGGCGCGGCGGCGGATCATGGACGCGGAATCCCGCTCGATGCGGGAAATGAAGTGTCACACAGTGGAGGGGGATACGAGAAGGGCGACGAGCCTGAACCGACCTGGCTGGCGGGCGCTGGTCTGTCAGGGCTCGGTCAGCCGGTCTGGCCTGTGGGGCGGCCGGTTGCATGCGCGACGACACCGGTTGCCCCGCATGAACGCAACATGGACTCTTGCCTCCCGTGGTGAGGTGTTTTTCTTGTTGTTTTGGATTTTTTGTGTGGTGGAGGCGGCTCGGGCTTTCAGCTCGCGCGGGGCATGGCGGGACTCCAACTTATGTTGGGGGAACCGCGTTCCGAGTTGGATTTCCTTATGTACGGAGGAGGCAGAGTCTTTTTTTCCTCTCTTCCGAGGTTTTTTTTGCTCTCGCCCTCCCCCCTCCTCCCTGTCTGGGTTGTTGGAGTTGTTGGTGTTTGGCGCTGGGTCGCGGCCACTGGCGGGGGGTTCCGGAAAACGGTGTCATCTGGGCTTGTACCTTCCTTGGTGTCTCGTTTTGATCAATACATTTTACCTCCGACTCTCTCCGAAGTGCCTTGCTTGATGTCTTGTCCTGATCAATATTTTCTACCTCTGACTCTTCCCGACGGGTGTGTGTGCTCTGCTGTTGCGCCTGGGCAGGTACATCGTCGTTGCTGCGACGGTTTTGGGGTGGGTGGCTGGGAGGTCTTTGCGCTCCGTCATCACGGCCTGATCTGGATCTTGGCTCACTGTTTAGATATTGCTTTACAATTGATTGGCTTGTTTACCTTGGGTTGACTATCTCACCGGTGTGGAGGTCGGGATGATGGTGCTTTCCCTGCCTGCTCTCACCGAATATGCCCTACACAGCATGGTGGCGTTTGGCCCTTGGTCTCGTTCTGCTGGCAGTCTTGGATGGCGGAACTCCATCCGACGGATGAAGCCCTGCGATTTGCCACCTCACCAAGAATGCGTTTCAAACAAAATATCGCCAGTGACCAGGGTGGCAAAGCCGCGCCTGACCGCCAACATGCCAATTTCCCGTAGCCCAATGAAAGGGTCCGAACGGCGGTCTGGGACGGGTGAAGACGCAGTCTGCTTGATCAGAAGGGCCGCAACACACGGGGCTGTACAAACAACGACTGACAGACACCGAGAAGCTCGGCTGCTTTCTTGATTCCCGCCGAGACTCAGGAAGGGAACTCAGCCAGGGCACGGACACGGTGGCGTGCTCATGACGGTGTGTCGTTGCTGGCGGGTTGGGGGTACGGCGGCAGGGCTGCCTGGTGAGTGAGGCTCAACTGCTGTGCCTTAGGCTTTTGTTGGGGGGAGGGGGAGG